>BGPR01000114.1:838637-875036 GCA_013235015.1 Araneus ventricosus
TACATTTAGTAAAAAGATGGCGAATTTTTCAAATTTTTTTTATAAAAAAGTTAGTCCTTTTACAAATTATCATTGATTTAATAAAAAGAAGGACGGTCTAGGAGATGCTATTAAAAATCCGATGTTTTTTAAAACAGAGACAAAGATTATCTGTAATTGTGATGTATCATGTTTGCAGCAAACTTGTTTCGCAATCGTGGTGTGAAGTTTCTCATAACAACTTCACAGCAAACTTGTTTCGCAAATGGGTTGGTCGATTACGCTTTGTTACTTTGCAGGATGTTTGCTGCAAAGTTGCCACATCAAGGTTGTCATGACAAGCTAATATCAAGAAAAATCAAACTTGCTGCAATGTACATGCTACCTGGGTAGTTCTTTGGCAGTGTAAACGAATAGTGGCGGCGTAGAGACATAGGTTCCAGACCTGATTCCAAGACGAAATGAAGTATATGTGCGTCTACCCAACATACACGTATATTTAGGAGGTGTTGGTCTAACGTACACTATATCAGGTCACCTTGTTCAGAGTGCCTCATGTCAGTGTGGAAAGTAGAGAGAGAGATTCCACTTTGACGATATCATGACGACGACGTCGTCTTCGTCATCTGACTGCGGTTCAAAATTACGAGGTGTGTCCCAAAATAGACCTCTTGTCGCTTCAAAATGGGACATTAATATAATTAAACTAAACATATTAATTTCTTCATTACTTATCTCGCTTTTTTTTAGTTTAGTAGGTGGCTGATGAGTTTTACGAAGAAACCGACTGTAACTGCTAACAAACAGTAATTTCTTAGTGAGGGGCAGAGCCTTCCTGCTATTTAAGTAATTTTAAAAACATGAAAGTGAATGCAGTGATAGGCGATGAAAGTCGAAATGTTTCATTCATGGAATAGCCTGGTTTTTAAACCTAAATTTTTATTTCATAATTTAAAGTTAACCATGAAAATCGAGGATACATTCATTTATAGATTATTCAGTAAGTTTTGACGTTTGATTTGAATCTATTAAAGTGAATGTACATATTTTTGATGCTGTTTGACGCTAGCTAATATCCGAATTTGATAACAAAAAAGAACCTAGCTTGTTGCAATTTTTTAAAAAGAGGAAGGCGTTTGGCTATCTTCTTTTCTAAAAAATTCTTTGTTCGAATACTATACATTAAAAAATATATTTACTACCAAGAGAATCAAAGCTGCAGAGAGCTAAAGTGGAAATACCAATACACTGCTCAAAAAGTAAAGGATCTCTCTCTTTTTGAAGAAATATATATTTTCCAGACATCATTCTTGAGAAAAATTAGAATGTATATTTTCACGTACAAAGGTATAACACTAGAAAATTTGGCTCACAAAATTATTTTATTGACTTTGAAGATAGAAGACTGTCTCAAGCATTTGTGGAGTTTTTAATTGTTTCAATATTTGGAAATAAAAATTAAAACAAATTGTTTTCTTTGGAATATCTTGCAATATTAATTGGGCATGTTGTCTCCCTGAACAGCTAAAGCGGCTGAACATCGTCTCTGTTTGGAATTTTTATAGCGACCCTGTTACGTTATATTACATATCTCCACTATTGGCTGATATACCAGGCGTTTCTCGGAGTGAAAATACTTTCCTGCTTAATGTTTTCATTAAAAACTTTTTAATGTAAAAATCACATAAAAATATTAAAATATTCAAACTCTTCTTATAGTCTGATATTTTTAAAAAATGAAAATATCAGTTGAATCAAACGATTTTTAAAAACTACCAAAAGTTAATCTCCCCTATAAGTTATAACTTTTTAAAGAATGACATGAAATTTAATTAATCGTTTCAGAGTTATAGATTAGTACAAAATATTTCTGTCGTCGGCATCTTTATTTTTAATTAAAATGAGAATATCTGTTGTACCAAAGATTTTTAAAACCTCGTAGTTTCTCAAAATATTACCCAGACAGCATGTACACTTGCCAACTTTGATTTTTCTTGATATTAGCTTGTCATGAGAAACTTGATGTGGCAACTTTGAAACGAACTTCCTGCAAAGTAACGAAGCATAATCGACCAACCCACTTGCAAAGTGAGTTTGCTGTGAAGATGTCATGACGAACTTCACACCACGATTGCAAAGAAGATAGCATACTTAGAGATAATCTTTGTCTCTGTTTTAAAAGACTCCCAATTACATAACAAGAATATTTTCAAATTGCAAAAAGCTTAGAACTGATACTGATGAAGTCTATTTGAAAAAGAACCTTCCAGTTTTGTTTTTAAAGAATAGCGCAATAAGCCATAAAAAATAAATATCACAGCTAAATATTCGGTGTGGCTTTCAGAATAAAGTGTAAAATTTCTTCAACAAAAGGCAAAATAATTATTCTTGCAAAAGCAAACAAAACACCTCAGATATGTGAAAATAGATAACTAGGCAGAATCAAATAATAAGGCACAAAAGAGCCTAACTATGGGAAAGGTAATTAATTATAAGAAATTGGTTCAGGAAGAGGAAGAAAATTTTAACTGGTTAAGAAATTTTGAACATCGGAGCAAGAGCCAATTTTCCCAACAGAACGATCTCACACATTCCATCGGTAAAGTCTGCTAACGATATAAATCAAAGATAACATAATTTAAATTTTTTATTCTACCAATCAGTGGCGTAGCGAGGGTAAGTGGCACCCGGGTCATAATATGATTTTTCGTCCCTCCCCCCTTTCATCACCAGTGACTTAGCTTGTGCAAACAGCGCCCAAGGCATGATATTTTTTCATCCTCTCATCGTATTTGACTCTAAAAAGTGATATAAACGGATTAACAATTTATCACCAGGGTCAGGGGCATAACGAGAGTTAAAAATGATGGAGCCAGGGTAGGGTCGGGTTATTAAATAGGCAAAGTAGTGCCCCGAAACTTTAGGGGGGGGGGCACGAGACCTAAGGATTTTTTTCGCGGTATTTTCAGAGTAGTTTAATTTTGTACTTTCATTTAATTTATAAAGACCGTGCATTCGAATATATTCAAATTAGCATCAAGTTTCGTTTACATTTTGGAATATTATTCTAAAAACATTCCTAATTAATTACCTTCTGCTAGTTCTAATATTGTTTTAAAATTCTAAAAAATATGTTGCCTTATTATTTCAAAAAAATCTCTGATCCTATGATTAAATAGTATTCAGTTCTGCAGAAAAGGGTTCATATTTTTTTTTACTATTTTGTTTAAAATTATTTTTAAATTTTAATTTTTTATACGCAAGATACTGAAACCAACTCCCTTGAAAGTGACCCGCAATTAAATGGTTTGTTTTCAAAATTTGCGACTTAAAACTTTTTAAATACAGAATAAATTAAAATCAACCAAAAATATCCGTTTTTGGCAGTTGGTAAGGGGTCAAGGGGTCCCCAAAACTTGCATTGCCAAAGGGCCCCTACAAGGCTTAATCCAAACCCTTTGCCAGGAAATATAAATGATTTTTTGAATCCCGGTCGTCATCAGTTGCTTAACAAGAGTAAACGGCGCCAGGGGTATAGTATTATTTTTATGCCGTTCATCATATGTTGCTTTAAAAATACATAAACACAGTAATGCTTTGACTCTATGGCGCCCACTAAAACTGCGGCCCTGGGCATCTATACCCCCTTTGCCCCCATCGGTCGCTACGCCACTGCGAACAATCTAGAAATTTCTTTACAGAGATCGTAATATGGTACAAAAATCTTTCTTTCCAACCACTGAAAAGAATTACAAAAAATCAATAGTGTTCAAGAAAGCTAGCTAATTTAGAAACTAAATTTTGCTGTCTTCCACCTATACTGCCGTGGTTTTTTAGACCTTTTTAGGCGTTTTCAGTCGCCGCAACTGTTGATAGTAAATTGTAGGATGCAATACGCACAAATTAGTATTTGAAGTGTTAGAGGTATTACTGTATCATGGTTTTACAACCTGGAAATTTTTATGAGCAACTTAATAAAAGTTTATTTATTTTTTTATATCACCTTCATTAGAATTTTGATCTGATTTGAGCATTCAACGATTTTATATTTTTACAAACTGTTTTCATACTTTTATGGGAAAAACAGCAACAACAAGTTAGGTACAACAATGCATTTTTTTTATTAAGATACACATAACAATCCACTTCAAAATAAGACTAGAAAAATAAAAATAATTTATAAATAATCTAAGTTAAATATTTAAACTTTCAATACATAGAATCTTTTTCTTCATTTAAAAAGAATATTTTCACAGGTCCCAAAGGGGTATTTACGGTCTCTTCAAACTTGCTTAATAATAATGCTCCTAATCCATAAGCTAAAGTCGGAAGACCTAAAAAAAAATTAACAGATTTAAATAAACAAGGATTTTAAACATTACATAAAAAAACGCTTTTCAGCATATTATATCGGGGTTTCTTAAATTTTTTCAACTCACAACCTCTTTTCACACAACAAAAATATATTACAATGACCCAAAATTTGGAAAATAAACAAGAAAGCAAAAGTGAAAAAAAGATTAAAAGGAAACTCAATTAAAATAATTTTTAGCAAATTTTCATGAAAGATTTTACATCAAAATGATTTTCTTAACTATTTTTCCTCACAAATGCTGAAGTATCTGCAAGAAAAAGGTCCTTTCTGGTTTTTTTTTTTTTTTACCACAATCCTTTTTTAAGCGACCCACACTTTAAGAAGTCCTGTATTATTTAGAATACCTTTTAAAAAAATTACAGTTTGTCTTCCACACAAATTAAAAACTCTTTGTTTGCATTTTATGAATGTTATTATAAGAAAGAGAGGAGAAAAGATGAAATGTATATCCTAAAGAACAGTATTTTGACCAAAAAAGTAGAGTATAAATAAAAGAAGCTTTTAATATATGGAAGGATTACTGTTTGGTGATTTACCGCTGAAGACCTATTTGAATTACACCCAGTTATAATTTATTACACATACTTGTCATGAATATTTCTATTTAAAGTAGGGGGCTCTGCCCCCTGCTCGCTAAAGCTCGCCAACCCCCAGGAGGAATGCGTTGCAATCCTCCATGGTTTGCTACGCAAACCCTGCTCGCTTCGCTCGCTACAATGTAGACACTGCGTGTCCTAGCACAATTATTGTAAAATCTTTATATATATGAATCAGCTTTATTTTGCTTCTGATGCTTTAACTTAAATCAGCACAGAATAAAATCTTTTAATTTCTTAGCAAATGAAATTAGCTTATGAAAGTGCATAAATAAACAAATACATAAGAGTTGCAAAAATAAAACAAATATAATTATTCTAAAAATTAATTCTAAAAACAAATTAGATTTAATATTATTAATAAAGAGATTGCGGTGTGACATGTTAGAACTATGAACATAAAAAAAAGACAATATTATGAATAAATAAAAATCTTATAAGCTGATTTCCTTTTAATGCTTTCATCTTACTCAAGAAGAAATAAAATTTTTTGGCCCTGAACCTTAGCCTACCTTATTTGCAGGTACGATGCGTTAGAATAAAACATTATTTGTAGTCCAATGAGAGATCAAATAGAACTTTATTTGCAGGTATTGTGCGTTTGAATAAAACGTTATTTGTACGTACTGCACTTGCAGATGAAACGTTAATTGCAGATACAGTAGTGACGGATAAAATTTTATATTTACAGTGGCGTCATCTGCTTATGAATTTAAGAAGAAATTGTTAAAAAATTTATAATAATGAATTCTAAATTAAATAATAAAATGTTGCAAATAATTAAAATAAAAAATTACTTTTTAGTACACTAATGAAACAGTGTTTTTAAAAACAGTTTTTATTCTTTTCTTAATTTAGAATACTAGTAAACTGGAGAGATGGAATTTACATTAGGAGTTATTTTAAATTTATCGGATAATATGCCATGCTTGGAAAGAAGAATAAAATCTAGTATAAAATTTATTTTTCCATAAGTTTTAGGGCAATATTATCTGAAACTTAAACTATCCAAAATATTAGTCATGCGGCAAAGAGGATGGAGGAAAAAAAGTGCTTAGGAATATGTAAGAAAAATGTTTAAAGATTTTTTTGGAAGTTTTTAATTTTCAAGGATTAAAAATAAATCGATTAAGGTGATACTAAAATGATGAGATAATTATGGGAGGCAGAAGACGGTAATAATGGCGAATAAAAACCACTCGGAGAAAAAGTTTGTCACCCAGGACCGAACCCCGGAACATAGTATTACAAGAATAAAGCTGCTGTAGGAGTTCGGTGTGAACCGGTAGCAGTGACGGTCGCTTTTCTCGAGCTCTTGTATTGGATTTGCGTGGTTGCGCATTTGCTTATCTTTTGAGTTTTCTTCTTTCTCTTCTGGTTTTTTGAAGCCGACAGGCAAGACCTGCCCATTTTTTTCGCAGTTTCGCAACTTTTGGTTCAACCTGAGTCATTTCATTGTGACTGTCTCTGAACTGGATGATGTTTTTTCTTTCGTGAATTACATCGAAGAACCTGACAATATGGTACCTACATCTAATGACAGATTTCTAATAAGTGGGAAACACACAAACGAACTTGTACTGCACCTATGTCAAAAACAGTTTGAAACAATCAACATAGTTATCGCAAATAAAAACAGGTCAGCAAAAATGCCCCGCTGGAACCCTTTTCAAGTTCATACATATATCAAATAAGCGATTCCCGAGCACCCAAACATCACCAACATGAAATGCCAAGGCAACCTTCTATTCTCTACCTCGGACCCTGTTTGTGCGGCTAAACTTCTCACCCTCCAAAACATTTTAGACACCCCCAGTGTCCACCGATGCGATTTGGGAAAACATTTCCTCTCGATTCCTCATTCCAGACATACCAACGAAAACACCGGAAGAGTTATCTAATGAACTTTTTTCCCCTCACAAGGTTGTGGGGTTTTGTTCTTGTTATTTCTCCTTGCAAGTTGCTTTTTCTTTGTTTCTTTTTACTTCCCCTTTTCCTCTTAATTTTTTCTGTTACATTTTCTCTGTTTCACGATGTTCGTTCAATGGAACTGTAGTGGTTTACGGAACAAGAAGATTTAGCTTCAACTTCCACCCTTTTTCTACATCTCAATTTTGGATTTTCCAAGAAACTTTTTTTTAATACAGATGATCATCTTCGCAATTCAAATATGACCTTTTTTTCACTCTCAGAGCTAGATCGATCAGGAGGAGGTCATCTTACCGGTATACCTAAGACTGTCGCTGGTAGAATTATCCCAACTTCGTTTTCTGACGATACTAACCTTGAAATTCTTGCTACTGAAATCCATTTTAATAACCACAAATTCATTATTGTTAATTTATATGCTCCTCAAGGTTTTGATATACAGCAAGCAAAATCTTTTTTCGAATCATTTTCAATTCCAATCATCATTTTTGGGGATTTCAACCTTCACCATCCAATGTGGGGTTCTAATAATTCTACATCTCTTAGCAACAGCTTTGTTGATTGGCTACAAAACTCTAATTTTGTGATGCTTAACACGTCCAACCCGACTTATACTTCGTACACGGGAACAAATTCTTTACGAGATCTTGATTTGTGTTCAACCTCGATTTATCACCAACTTGAATGTTTCGTTTCGGATTCCACTTGTGAAAGTGACCATAACCCGGTGGTCACAACCTGGTCACTCTTGGGACAGACCTCGCAAACCATTAAAACTATTGATTGGAACTCCATCATGAAAAATACTTCAGAAATTCTGTCTTCCACAAACTCCGATCTCCATACTGTGATGCACAAAGTCTCTGGGATAATTAAACAAAATACGAAACATTCTGCCTTGCCAGGTAACAACTATCCTCCCTGGTGGAACATTTCTTGCCATAATTTCAAACGTTAAAAAAAATTAGGGCCAGGGTTTTACGAAATGTCTCAACTTCGGATTGGATTAAGCATAAAAAGTATGCAACAAAACTCCGGTTTCACATAAGGGGGCAAGCAATAATTATTGGGATGAAATGTGCAATATTACTGGGAACCCCCGCATGTTTTATTCATTGATAAAAAGAATCTACAACCATTCAAATCGAGAAGTAAATGTTTCAAACCTCATCCTACATAACAATCTTTATGTTTCGAACCCCCAGAATCAGAGCAACCTTTTTCTCGATTTTTTCTTTAATAGCACTACCCATGAACCTATTCCTTTGGATTTCAAAGGCGATAAAAATACTTATCTGAATATTCCAATCCAACTCCAAGAAGTGCGAAAAGCGATCCAGAAAACTAGCAATACGTCCCCACGTGCGGATTGCATCCCTGCGAAATAGTTCAAAAAATTACTTATTGTACATCTTTTGAAGTTAACCGATTTTTTCCAAGAAATTTTTTCGTCAACCGATATCCCAGAGCAATGGAAGCATTCAGTCATTGTTCCGGTCCCAAAACCAAATAAAGATAAATCTAAGAATAACTCATACAGGCCCATCGCCCTCACTTCTGTCTGTTCAAAAATATTTGAAAGAATTTTGGTGCAACGCATTACACATCATCTGATCGTCAACACAAAAAAAAAAAAAAAAAATCCCCTCCTATATTTATGGTTTCTTACCCCTCCGAGATAATCAACTTGCAATTTATGATATTCATACAACTATAACGGAAGCTCATTATCAAAAAATATTTTATCGGAATCAATTTGGATATCAAAAGTGCGTACGACTCGGTGTACATTGATAGCCTTGTTTTGAAATGCCTTCAATTGGGTATCACGGGTAATCTTTCCAAATTCATTCATCAGTTTTTACATGACAGAACTCTACAAATTCGTTGGAGAAACAGTCTTTCGAACATAAAAGTCATTCAGAAAGGATTAGCACAGGGAAGTGCCCTATCCCCCGTTATGTTTGCCAATTTTATGTTTGATTACTTTGAGACCGTAGACGAAGGCGTCAAATGTTCCATTTTCGCAGATGACACCTTTATTTACTGTTCTCATAGATCATTGGAATACATTGAGAAAAAAAACTACAGAATACAATGGAGAATGTTTACAAATGGTGTACCTATTGGAAGCTCTCTATTTCCCCTGAGAAAAGTGCTATTGCCGATCTATCAAAAAGAAGATTGCTTTCTATTCCCCGCATCTCCTACGCAGGTTCTCCCCTTCCTTGGAAGGATTCAATAAAATATTTGGGAATTATCTTCTCTAAAACTAATCAGAATGGCGCCATCGTCAAAATCTTCGAGCAAAAGCACTTAGAAAAATTAACGCCTTGAAAACAATCGCCTATAAATCGTACGGCCCAAGAACAAAAGACATGGTTGGCATCACTAACAATGGAATCTGTAGCCTTTTCGATTACAGCTGCGCAATCACCAACAAATTATCGCAGACTCATTTCAAAATTTGTGACACCATCCAAACTATTGCCATTGGCCTTCCAATATCGACACCAAACATTGTCTTACTGAAAATTGCGGGACAAGAAACTTGTTGGCATGTCGTGAGTGTAATGTTACAGAGTTAACGCAGATACCAGGCAGTTAGTTTAAAATGAAAAATAGCTTTAATACAGTTACTTAAAAGAAACATGCTGCTTTCTTGCAGCTTACACACTCACGGACAGCCATTCATTCGACTGCATGTGCTAAAAACACAAGTTAACAAAATACATATAGATTGTAACAACCAATCAACTTCGACTAGTGCCGTAACTTCGGCTACGTCATGAAATTAACCAATGAGATACGTTTCATTCAGTGACTGAACAATTTCAATTAAATTTCCAACAAAATTCTCTCTGAAAAAATCAAGAGATTGGCCATTCAATTTTTTATCAAACAAGTGGCAGATGGCGTTCATTTTCCCTTATTTCGGTAATCTTTGAACCTCTGCATCCAATTTAATAAGAAAGATCAGGAGGCTTTTGCAGGGCTGCTTGCAGATTTGAACATAGCCTCTGACCAAATCATCACTTTGCCTAACATACTTGATGTTCTCCACAACGACATTTGTGAAATTCACCTTACTTCCTTTGGCTTTCAAGAAAAAGCTCAACCTACGCCAATGATTAAAGCACTCTTTGAAGAAACCATCAGTGAAGAATTTCAAGATCATTTTATCATCGCTACGGATGCATCGAAATCTCATATCTACACATCCATAGCTGGTACCTCAAATCTTAGATCATTCTCTTTACTTTCTCGTATACGAAGTATACAAAGAGAAAGTATTGTAATCTTCAAAAAATTCGAACTCGAAATTTTGAAGAATCTCCAAGTTTGAGACCTCCCTGAGTCCGAAAAACACAGTTTTGGAATTCTGTGTGTCTGCATATCTGTGAACACGATAACTCGAAAACTATTAGAGCTACAGGGATGAAATTTGGCATGTGATCTTTACACATAATTTGTAGGTTTATGTCAGATTTTGAACGAAATCCGTCTAAGTGAAGTCTGTCCGCGTTCATGTGAACGCTATAACTCAAAAACTTGAACAGCTAGATGGATAAAATTTGGTACACAGTTTTATCATCATGAATGTAGGTCCTTATCAAAGTTTGGAAGAAATACGTCAAAGGGTTGACTGCCTGTCGGTCTGTATAATTTACTTTTGAAAAGAATCCGTCATCTCCACGAGCATGCGTACTGGAAGCAATCTTCTGTACACGCGAAATCTATGGAGCGAATTAGGCAAGTTTGTCCTTGAGCCGGCAAGAGCGGAAAATCGATACGCATCTCTTTGAATTTGATTCTTTACCTAGATATTTTTCAATCACTATAATGAAAAGCCTTCTGACAATCATCGGATTCTGGGTAACAGTAGGTTCGAATTTTTTTATCCACGCGGGGAAGGGGAAACGGCACCTTTTTGGGGAAGTATACGAGAAAGTTTAGGGGAGACCACTCCCGCTGGTTTTCAATTCCTACTATTAGTTCACACTCTCCCTATATATATTTATATATATATCTTGTTCAAATTTTGCAATCGACTTTAAACTAACTTCCCGATGAGCTGGAGACTTGAAACTTTAAACATGGCTCAGAACTAGATGACAATGCAACATTAATTCGCTTTCTTGTCTGTCTGTTTGTCTGTCATTTCATATTTTGTATGACGTATGCGCAATATGTTTTTCATTATATCTCGAAAACTATTAACATTACAGACTTGGTTCTTGGGTATATCGATGGCCCATGGAGTCATCGAAGCACCCCCATATTTTAGCCATATCTTTGCGCATGCGCAGTACGTTTTTAATTATATCTCGAAAACTATTAACATTACAGATTTGGCGACCTTGGCGAAAAATTTGGCGACCTTGGTGAAACATTTGGCGACAAAGGGAATTTTTAAGATTCAATCGTTAATAAAATACTTTTTATTCATCCACTCAAGTTCAAATACATTTTTTTAATCTTGTAGTGGATGACACTTGATGTTAATACAGTTTTTTCAAATATTAATTCATTAATTAAATTTAATTAATTTTAGTTTTATATGGGAGAAAAAAATTTCTAAATTAATATTTTTCTTTGTTGACCTAAGTAGGAATTGACTTAATTTTTTTTATTTTTTATATTATTTGTTTTTTTTTTCAATTCCTGCTATTAGTTCACACTCTCCCTATATATATATTTATATATCTTGTTCAAATTTTGCAATCGATTTTAAACTAACTTCCCAATGAGCTGGAGATTTGAAACTTTAAACATAGCTCAGAACTAGATGACAATGCAATATTAATTCGCTTTCTTGTGTGTCTGTTTGTCTGTCATTTCATATTTTGCATGACGCATGCGCAGTACGTTTTTCATTATATCTCGAAAACTATTAACATTACAAACTTGGTTCTTGGATATGGATGACCCATGGGATCATCGAAGCACCTCCATATTTTAGCCATATCTTTGCGCATGCGCAGTACATTTTTCATTATATCTCGAATCACCTAAGTAGGAAACGACTTTAATTTTTTTTATATTACTTGTTTTGGATCCACCCGTTCAATTCCACATGAGGAAGGGCTGGCATTGCAAGAGCTGAAGCGCTTGCCATTTGTTAAGCGATTGATGATCTCTCAGTTCCTGACAGTGATCTTCTGATCTTGACAGACAGTTTTTCAGTCTTGCAAGCACTTAAGAACTTGTCCATGAAATCTCCTAAAGTCATCCTTCGTTTAGCCCATAAAATTTTAATGAGAGTCAAGTTTAATCAAAAAATTGCACTGGTTTGGATTCCGGGACACTCAAGTATTACCTGGAATGAAAGGGCGGATTCTCTCGCCAAAAGTGTCACGGAGTCGGACATATACATTGAGTGGATCGCAGTGGAAGATATTTGTTCATACTATAGTAATTTTTCTATTCAAAAACCGATTGAAAACTTTCGAAATAGCAAATATCTAGAAATCCTAGGAGATCTACCCTCCATCTTACCCTTTGCACCTTGGTTGAAAAATAGACGCGAGGTCATCATCATTACTCGCATTTTAACCCAAATGATCATCACCCCAGCTCTTTTGAAGAGATTTGGACTTCACAACAACCCCTTTTGCTCCGTGTGCAATCAAGAAAACACTATCGAACATATTCTTTTAATTTGCAAGAAATATTTGCCCCACAGAAGGATCTTCTGCTTGAAACTCAATCTGAATCTTCAAATTTTTTCCTCCTACAAAGTTTTTCTTCATACGATTTGCTCTTCTAAGCTCCATCTTCAGGTTTTTCTTCAGATGCTGAAACTCTTCGATATCTACTAACTGTGACTCTCGGATACTAGGGAATGACAACCTTTGCCGCCATAGATCCCAAACAAAACCAAACTTCAACCTGCTACAGAATTACAAATGCAATGTCTTGACAACTGTACAATCGGAACGCACGCCTGGAAGGTGAAACAGGGGTTTTTCTTATTTCAACTGTCATTTATATCGTAGTTTGGAATTTTAAAGATTACTGAATTTTAGAGTGAGGGGAAGGTTTGATAAAATTTATTTGCAAGTTTTTGATTAAATCTTTTTTTTTTTTATAGAAAAACATAAGTCTCTGACTTAAACTATCTTGACTTTGACCTGAACGTTCTCTGTCTCTCATAAGCCATCTCCTTCATTTCTAACTAATCTCTTTTGAATCATTTCATCCAAAGTTTCATTATATTGTAAGAAATATTGTAAACTATGTCTTAAACTTATTTTTTGCGAGAAAAAGTTATTTTACACCATAACGAATATAGTAACAAGCAATTCTTTTGAAGTAATGCCTAACATGGCGGAGGGTTCCGGTTTTGCTTGGTAACAGACGTTGCCATCGGCAAAAGAGAAATTAACCCCCATTTTCCGCTTATTCCTTCCTTTGGCTTATATATAAGATGTAAAGTAGTTTCAATTCATTTTTAAACTTAGCTTAATTTTTCCTTTTCCAATTTTAGTTTATTTAGTTGTCTTGCTTCTCTAATTGATTTATTAGATTTTTCCAAAATTCTATCTTTTTTAGCATGAAAAATGCGACTATACAATTACTGCTTCATTACTGAATTATACCATCTTTAAACTTGGCTATGTGATGAGAAACTCAACAAATCGAAACAAATTTTCTGATGACATTATCAAGCAGTCCAGTTTATTCTTTTTTAAAAAGTAACTATCACACTGTAAATGTCATATGAAATTCTTTGAATTTGTGAGAATTATAATAAGGAAACAATACACTGAGTTGCAAAGTAAAAGAAAAGCTTTTTGTAAACAAATATTCAAGATTTAAAGAGAAGACTAAATAGAGGTTACAGTTGCATGGAATATACAATTAAGTAAAATACAATTTAAAAAAAAAATATTTTTGATGATTAAGATATCTGAAGGATGGACAAAAAGAAAGTTCTTTCAGATCTTGAGATACACTATTTCTTTTATGATTATGTTGAAGCTTCTAATTCTTACAAATATTCCATACCAACAAATTACTCACAAAACACAATTCAACAAAAGTTTATGTTCAGGCATCTCACGATATAGTGTAACTCATGTAAACATTTTTAAAGAGAGGGGAAAATAAAGGAAGGAAGGAATAAAGAAGGAAAGAAATTAAGGAAATCAAATTAAATGTTTCACTCCAAAGTAAATCTAGATGCATTAAACTGCAATTTTCAATTAGGGCAATATTTTTTTCTTCTTCTTTGTATATATATATGTAATCTTTGTATATATATATGTAATAATCTCATTTAATTTTATTTCAAATTCTAATATTATATCTTTTAAAGTCTTAATGTATTCCAAAATCACTTTTCTTAAACTCCAGTTTCATTCTATTTCCCGCACTGGAGCATACCTATTAAATCTCTCGTTTTGGCATATTTATTACTAAAAGAATATTTTAATCATTTCCACGCACACACACAAATCGCGAAATCAGCGACTTATTGCCGCCATGCATTTTCCCTAAAACACTTACCTAATATACTAAAAATAGCTATTATTCCCTTCACTTTGATCACATGTCTATCTGTTAAATCCCTACCTGAGAAAAAGAAGGGATTTTCTGTTCTCTTTTGGCTTAAAAACTTCCAACTAAGATGCACGTATGTCCGTCACTCTCCAATAATAAAATGAAAATTAGTTAATAACTCGGCCTGTTTTTTCATTTAACGGCTACAACAACGAATACATTATATATATATACATATATATTGCTAATAGTTTTATGTCATGTTTTCGTATTTTAAGTCTATGATTATAGATAGGGTAGTTTAATTTATTTCTAATAATTAGGTATATTGCAAATCTAGTGCACTTTTGTATAAATTACTAAATTAATATGTGATGTTTTTTTACTATATATATGAAAAAGAAGAAAAATAATACTTCCTTATATTATTCATGTGATTAACCATTAAAATTTCACTAAAGAACTTTAATGATTTCCATGCAGTTTTTCTTTTCTTTCACAATTTCAGCAAACTCTCAAATTATAGTAGGAAAACTATTAACAAACTTATTTAAAATAAATATCAACTGTGTTCTTGAAGATGCACAAATGAAAAATATTTTGATTTTTTTTTATAATTAAATAGACCAGGGGTGGGGAACCTGCAGATTTCAGGCCACATGCAGCCTTTTTGAGTTTCTTATGCGGAATAACCAGATATTTACAATTTCAATTGAAATAATATACTTGTCTGTAATATAATACTGATTACAGAACAATTACCTTTAAGATTCTTCTTAGGTGGCCTTTTGCCCATCTGCTGAAGTTTAATGAGGCCCTACAGTTCAAAAAGGTTCCCCACCCTTGAAATAGACTTAAATCATTTAGCAAATAGTTTCTTTTAAACATTGTTTTTTCAGTAAACCTCATAAATATCACTTTCAAATATAAATAAATATTGAAATATATTAAAATAATTATCTAACAGCCACAAAATTACAAACATAACAATGTCACATTTCATACAAAAAATTTAAATAAGATAAATAATTTATCTTAATAAGATAATTTATTAAGAATAAATTTTAACTAGTTATTCATTTGAAAATATGCAAACAATTTAAGTTTATGTGATTAATTAATATAAAAATATTACAACAAACAAACAAAAAAATCATTATTGCAGTATAGAACATATTTTAAAAATCCTCTTCTAATTAGTTTAAAATGTTATCGACTTTTTCAACATAATTTAAATAATAATTAAAAAAACATCGCATTTTATAAACAGCCAAAAATAGTTTTCAAACTACTCACCTAAATTTAAAACTTTTAAGTAGAAAAAAAAATTATTTTCCATTTCTAAATTCTGAAAGTGCCTCTTGGTACAGTGATACTTAATATAAGGAAAACAACCTGTTCGCAGTATGTGATAATTAGCATGATCGACTTGCCAATTGAAATGAGATAATCCAAACTGATCATTAAGGATACTGTTGTACTTAACAAAATATGACGTCCAAGGTGGATAATTTCTTTGCTTAATATGATAACTTAGGACTTCCGAAGCAGAAGGCCTTTTAAGTATCTGCTCCGAACGCACCAGAAACGATATTCGAGCAATAGGTCCGTATAAACCACTATTTTTCATGCTGCAATTTTCTTTTAAAAATAATAGTCTTGAAATAATTAAAAAATGATCTGACTTCTTGAAATTATAGACCACAAAGGACAGAAACAACCAAATCTGTGTGACCGAGACTAATTATTTCCACTTATATTAGATGAATACTGTTGCATTAGCTCAGCTTTTAATTAATCATAAAAAGACGTACCGAAACGATTTTTTTTTAACACCACATGCGCCAATTTCAGTTTACAAATAAAAAATGTAAACAGAAACTAAATAATCGTTGCCATTAGAAAATACAATAATATTGACTGAAAAAAAAATTAGTAAAAATAATAATGTAGTGATCTGAAGAATTGACATATATTTGAATAGTTGCGAATCCCATTTTTAAGTTAAATAATTTTTTTTATTGAAAAATAATACTGTTTTTGTTCTATATTAGTATGATTCATTTTTCAAGAACAATGACGTGTCCCAACTTTGACTTCCACGCTGATTTGTTCAACGCCAAACTTAGCCAAAGTCCGCCAAATCCATTTGTGAAATTTAATGAAACTGAGGTTTCGCATTAATTTTTTTACAATATTCTCCCAAATTCTTTCAAAACTTAAGGCAAATTTTGCAGATTAATAGTTAGTTAATTTTTCAATTTATTAAAGGAAGCCGATTGAAAAAAACCTTGGCGAAAAATTCGAGTGATTTTTTTTTTACCAAACAATCTCCACGACACATAAAAATCATCGTGTACACTGTACAGTTGTCAGTAAACACCCGGTACAATCTTCGTGCAGACCTTTGTTTATTCACATATTTGTCTTAATTTAATTTGAGATATGGCAAATCAAGGAGCTCCAGATCTATTATTTGAAATAAGAAACTCATTTTTCATTGGAAATTATCAGTATTGCATAAATGAAGCTCAGAAATTAAAGGTATGTTATTGAGAAATGCACGGTGTTTACTTTTTCATTTTTATACTTTTTGAATAAATAACCATTGAAAATAATAGAATGAACCATGACGGGCATATTGTACCGAATTTAACTTCAAATGTTAATTAATATGGCAGTTTGGATCCCATTAAAATGGCTCTTAAATAGGAAATTATACAAGGATTTCTGTGTATAATATTCGTCATAATCGCATCCTGTTTTACTTTAAGAAACAGTTATAAGCTTTGAAGGATTAAAAATAAAGCATTTCATGTAAGCTGCAGAGGGCTTGGCTTTTATGTTTCATCATTAATTTCGGTTCTATGAATTTCTGAAATTATGATTGTTATTAATTTTACATTCTTTTTTTATGTACGCTTCACTTTCTTTTATCCATTTGTAATTCTTGAAGTTATGCAGGAATAATGATTTTAGAAAAAAT
Source organism: Araneus ventricosus (assembly GCA_013235015.1). Classification (NCBI taxonomy): domain Eukaryota; kingdom Metazoa; phylum Arthropoda; class Arachnida; order Araneae; family Araneidae; genus Araneus; species Araneus ventricosus. Next base: position 856,009 of record BGPR01000114.1, read on the forward strand.
AGAAACACACACACAAAAAACACGCACAAAAAATTTTCTATAGTCAGTTTTGCGTGTTTTGGAATTAAACTAGTTATTATTAAACTTATTGTGTTTTTATTAGTTGAGTAGATTCAGTTGTTTCATGATTTCAATTATGGAAACCTTATTAAAAAGTGTTTCAATTATGTGCTTAATTATATTCATTTGATTTTTTTAGCGTATACAGCATTATCAAGTAAGATTTTTTTTTGCATTTTTATATACATCTTTCATTATTGAAGAAACCATATCAATTTATGAATAATTTGTTAAGGATTTTAAAATGGTAAATTCAAGATATTCTTTTATAATAATATGCTTTGGTTTTATTAGTAAAAGATTTTGTAGCTTCAATCTTTTGAATTTTTAATTTAAAATAAAATTTTAATAAAGTGTCTATACTTTTTCTTTTGCTTTTTGTTAGTGATTATTGGAAAATTGAATATTTGTTTAATTGACCCTTATTTCTTTGCAATATATATTTTTCTTATCATTATTCATGAGATTTTTTTGTATTGGTATATAAATGAGCTTTTCCAAATTTTTTTGATAAATGTATTGATAAAAGCACTTGAAATGGTATAATTATTAGTTTCCGAGCATTCTTCTTGTATTATTAATATTAAATCTTGATGACATATGATTGTATCAATGGTATTAAATTATAATTATCCTTGCTTTATTATGAAAAAGAATTTATTACCTATTGAAATATATCTTTTATGTTTTTATGGAAACTGTAATATTGTTCGATTTAATCAAAGGTTTCAGTCACTTACCATCATTTTTATTATATCGATATTGTTTTTTTTTTAACATTTTTGTCTTTATTGCAGATAAGTAAGTAATTGTTCAAAATGGTTATTCTGATTCTTAAATTCTGATGTGATGTTGATAAGTGTATTTTAATTATTTTTTATGTTGTATATCTACAAGAAATTTAAAGAAGTAGGTAGCTTACATTTTATGCAATTCCATTGTTTGGAATTATGTACTATTGCAGCTAAATAAATTCACTGCCTCTGCGCAAGATGTTTTGTAAATTCACATTTATATATTTTCTTTGCTCTTACCTTCATAACTGAGAAGATCAAAATTGATCATTTCTAATTCGAAGATGGTGACTTTTTGTCCAGGACATTTATAATATGTGAAAAAGAATTTTCTGATGGGTATCCTGAACTATCAGGCATATGCTTACTTTTAATATTAAGTGCATATTTCTCTAAAAAAATTCTTGCTTTTGGATGAGAATAATTTATTAATAATGTCAGCATAATTTATTTTTGTGAACTGTCTATGTTCTCTTTGCAAATGGAAGTAAAGTGTGGGGTTTCATTATGCATTAAATTATTTCAAATACACTAAAATATTTTTAATCTGTTCTTATATTATACTTCCATATCAAAATTATGAGAGTTTTAATATCTAAAAACACATATAATCTTTTCTGAAGAGTATTTAAAATAGAACTAATTATCTTTTCTGAAGAGTATTTAAAATAGAACTAATTATCTTTTCTGAAGAGTATTTAAAATAGAACTAATTATCTTTTCTGAAGAGTATTTAAAATAGAACTAATTAGAATGATGAAATATAATAAATAAAATATATCAGTTAACTGTATTTAATTTTATTTGTAGTTTTATATTTTAAATAAAAGTTTAAGGGCTGATCATTCTTCTCGTTTTAAAATGTTTTTTTGCTACAGGATGTTTTAAACTGAGTTTTTGTTAAGTATTTCAACTTTCCCTCTTTTCATCTGTTTCAGCTCAATGATCCTGTTCTTCAGCTTGAAAAAGATATTTTCATGTACAGAGCATATATTGCTCAGCATAAATATGGAGTTGTTATAAATGATATAACTTCCTCCAGTGACCCTGAGCTGCAGCATACTAAAATGTTAGCAGTTTACCTAAGTGGAGATGCAGATAAGAAGTTAGTTCATTTTTCCATTTTTAAAAAAAATTATTACATTGTTAAACATTTCAGAAATTGATAAATATAGTACCATATTTTACACTTTGAAGTAAAGTAATTGAAATAGTAATAGTAATATTCTATTAATATATCAGTTGAAAGTTCAGTCATTGTATACAAAAAGAAACTACTAAACTAACTTTATTGCAACTAAAATGAACTATACTAAAGAAACTAAAAACGAAACAAAACTAAACTAACTACTACTAACTAAAAACTAGAAATTAATACTTTTATCTATCAAAATCTTATTTATAAGACCAGAAGTGTATTGCCTGAGATTTCAATTTTCTATCTAAATATTTACTAATTCTTATGACTAAAGAATTTATGAAAGAATTATATTAAAAAATTGATTTATAATTATTCTTTGAATAATTATATAGTAATTTCTTTTAAAATCATAGCAAATAATTTTTTTATTAAAATATTGCATATTGTCATTTGTGAGAACACATACAAGCTTTTTTTCAATGTCTTTCTCCTCCAATTATTATATTTGAAAAAAAAAGGAAAAGAAAAAAAAAGATAACATATATATATGAATTGTTGATTGCAGAAACTACATGAGTTAATAATATCAAAATGCTGGGAGCTTAAAAGAAAAAGGAAAAAAAATCTGGTTAATTTTTTGAATCGATGATTAATAATTTTTTTTCCCTGCCAGATTTTACGTATCTGTTATGTGAAATACTTGACTCCTGTCATTATTATGTATTACTATTTATGTAAATACCCCTTTAGAATGTAAAAAAAGCATGAACACAATTTGGAAGAAAAAAAGTGACTCGTGTGGTTTCCGCTGTCATTGATTCATCTGCTTTAAATGATAAATTTAGATTTTACTTCCTGAAGTTATAATTTGGAAAGAGGGCTACATCTGACTGTATTCTAAGCTTGAATTTTATGCAACTTAATATAGTTATGAATGTATGCCAATTGGTTAAATTTTGTAGAGAATGATTAAATTATAGTTTTTCAAATTTAAATTATTCATTAGTACTTAAAAATATTAGTTTAAAATAGCAAAGTTATTAAAATATAAATAAATTTATTAAATCTATAATATAAAGAAAGAAAGTACATGTGTCTGTCATAAGAACTCCTAAGTGGTGAACAGAGCAACATGGAATTTGCATATGCCATTCTGGGGTCTATTTTTAGATCAACTGTGCTATTATCCAAATTGATTCATTCTTAGGATATTTATTTAAATAACACAATTAGGGCAATTTTTGGCACTTTCTCTCAGTTTTTTGCCAGTAACTTCTGAAATAATTATTGGATGAAAATGATTTTTATACTATCTTAAAGATTTTAAATGCAATTTGTAACAATGTTTTCTATTGTAATTAAATTCAAACCCATTTTATTGTTTTATCAAATCCTTCATTCACATGATTGCCAGTGTTAAAGTTATGATAAAAAATTGCTTTCACATTAACTCCAAGTGAGAATTTTTATTTCCACTTTTGTTTCATAGCATGCATACCTTTTCATGTGGAGGTACAGCAATCCAGTGATGTTAATTTAATTAATCTCTCTATGTGATGTTTCATTTAATTTTCACAAAATGTTATGATCCTAGTGAGCATGTAAAGTAATTCAAGGGTACTGAGTCCCATTCCTACCAAATGGAGAGGGCCTAAGGATGAAAGGAAGGAACACTATGTTGTGTTTTTCCTCTCAGTCACACAAAAATGAAAAAGAAGATAATGGTACTTCTAGTCATGGTAATAAAACTCTTGATATCGGGAGGTAATTCTGTTGTTGCTGAAGCAATGATGGGAAGGGAAAGATAGAATTCCAAGAGTTGCTAGACTTTTGCCATGCGATTGAAAGTAAGGAGACGATTAAACAAGTAATATAAAAAAAATTTTTTTAAAGTCAATTCCTACTTAGGTCAACAAAGAAAAAATTTTAATTTAGAAATTTTTTTCTCCCATATAAAACTAAAATTAATTAAATTTAATTAGTGAATTAATATTTGAAAAAACTGTATTAACATCAAGTGTCATCCACTACAAGTTTTAAAAAATGTATTTGAACTTGAGTGGATGAATAAAAAGTATTTTATTAACGATTGAATCTTGAAAATTCCCTTTGTCGCCAAAATGGTTGCCAAGGTTGCCAAATTTATCGCCAAGTCGCTAAATCTGTAATGTTAATAGTTTTTGAGATATAATGAAAAACGTACTGCGCATGCACAAAGATATGGCTAAAATATGGGGGTGCTTCGATGATCCCATGGGCCATCGATATACCCAAGAACCAAGTCTATAATGTTAATAGTTTTCGAGATATGATGAAAAACGTATTACGCATGCGTCATACAAAATATGAAATAACAAACAAACGGACAAACATACAGACAAGAAAGTGAATTAATATTGCATTGCCATCTAGTTCTGAGCTATGTTTAAAGTTTCAAGTCTTCAGCTCATCGGGAAGTTAGTTTAAAATCGATTGCAAAATTTGAACAACATATATATATAAATATATATAGGGAGAGTGTGAACTAATAGTAGGAATTGAAAAAGAGATGGGTTTAGCAGCTAAGCCGAGGAGTCGGACAACACGGAAGAGGCTGAATGGAAATAATTGAAAGACACTGCAGCGAAAAACTGTTTAATTAAGTGTAAAGCAATATAAGTACTTAGAGCTCAAAACATTTTTATCCCAAGCATTGGTGGGAATATCAGCTAGTATTATATCAAAATATAATTTTATGTGGCAGTAACACAGTTTTTCATTGCAGTACTTTATCAAAGCAAAATTTCTATTAATATGGTAATAGGGCAAAATAAAAGTTTTAATGTTTTCAGTTTCTTTTTCCTATGCTTGTTAATGTTATGTCTTGTTGAATGTTTGGAAAAGCTACATTTTCTTTATTAATGTTGACATTTTTCTAAAATTTCTAGGAAAGATGTGGTTCATTCACTGGAAAAGAAAATCCAAAACATTAACCCGGAGGACAAGATTTTGCCTCTTATTGCTGGCTTAATTTATTTCTTGGAAGAAGTATGCTTTTTTTTAAATGTAATTTTGTAGTAATTAATAAGTTCTCTAGTAGAATTGTAAAATTCTTCATGATTTGTTCAGCTGTAATTCAAATCAAGGGACTTTCTAGTTTTGGTTTTTATTTTTTACAACAATAATTTTATTATCAATTTACTTTTACAATAAAGCTAATATATTCTAGTGTTTTACAATATAGAAGAGTCGTCGGTTTTGTATCGGAAAGTCATCAACTTTATATTACATATGGGGATATTTTGTATTACTTGTGTCAGTTTTGTATGTACCTCAGTTTTGCAATTATAATTTTGAAATGGTATCTACTTGAAAATTACAATATTTTCATATATTTAATGCATTTTAGGTGTTACAGTACAAATTTTGCATTTAAGTGCTACATATTTATTTATAAATATTTGTAATGAAATAAACTGAATTCAGGATAAAAAGCATTACTAGGCATTTTGTTGCTGCTGTTAAAACAAGATTATCTCTTGGATGTAAAGGGAATGATGATGTGGCCACAGTGAAGTAATACTAAAATTCTGCTGTTATTATTAATTTCTGCTTATATCATTTATTGTTCCTGCTAAATTTGTTTTAATGTTTGCTAGTTGGATATGGAATTTTTCTGTTGATTCCTTATTTAAATTTTTTAAAAAGAACAAAAATGCGATATAACTTAATTAATGTTATTGATAATTAATATTTAACTTATTTATTTCAGGATTATGATTCTACATTGAGAATTCTTCATAAGTGTGATAGCTTAGAGTGGTAAGAACATTATTCTATGTAGTTATGCTTTATTAATATTTCACTAATATTGACACACTTTCCTTTTATGTGATATTATTTGTTTTCTTTGTTCTTTAATATTTTAAAATTTGTTGCAATAGCTGCCTTCGGCAACCAGATTGATCACCGGAAATAAAATTTCAACTGAATCTCTTGTGCGCATAATTTTATATTCATGATTCCCTTAACAAAGTAGCTTTAAACTTCAAATTGCTATAGACATTTAACCTGCGTTCTTTTCATTTTCTTGCATTTGTTCTGTTCCTTGTCTGTTATCATAAAATATGCATTTGATTTCAACATTAAAATGGCGCTGCACATTTTATGTCCAGCAGCATGCTAATTGGTTTAAAACACGCTGATAAAAAGAATTAAAACGTAGCAATGATAATCTTTCAGTTTACTGGATTATTTCATTATATACTTACAACTTTGAGGACTTCCTTTACAGATTTTGCAGAAAAATTGATGAAATAAAAGAAGAAAGTAAAATCCAATTAGATCTTATCTTTCAACAATGGAAGAGAATATTAAATATTTGTAAAAATAATGTAAATAGTTTGAATGCATTGCAATAATGAAAAGTATTGTTGTAAACTATGCAAAAATATATTTTTAAAAATTTATTAAAATTAGAGAAGAAATTGTACGACAACTTAATTGATATAATTGAAAAGATAATTTTTTTAAATTTTCAGATGGTGTAAAAATAATTTTTCTGCTGTAATAATTTTGGAAGTTATTAAGGAAAAATGCCAAAATTTAGCTTAATTTTTAATTAATTAAAATTATAATTAAAATTTCTAAAAATTGCTGTGAGGTGCACATTCCCACCCTCCAAAGTATGTCTGTGCCAAATTTCATTGCTGTAGGTCCTGTGTTCTGTCCTGTAGAGCACCAACACACAGACACACACACACACATCCTCTTTTATTATTAGTAGAGATAAAATATGAATCGTTAAGAAATGGTATTGCTGTCTATACACTCATTGTTAGATTTGAATGTGTTTATTAGCATTTCAAATTTGTACAACTTGCAAACAACAATTCTGCATTAGATTTAAATAAATCACTTTTCAAAGTAGTACTGAAATCAGATCATTGACTATTCATTTCGTATTCATTTTATTTTTCCCTACTTTTATATGTTTATTTAGAAATTATAGAAAGAGAGGTCTTTCCTGGACTCTAAGATGCATTATTTATTTTCAAGCAATTTAATAGAAATTCAGATAACCATGTATTGGATTATTAATTCATATCCTCTCATTTTTTCTCTGTTATAATGCTGTCATTTAGGATATTATATATATTATATGCAGAAATGATATGTAGATATTACACAGCATTAATATTGATGGATTCAAATTATTTGCATCCGAGAACATTTTGTATGATAATGTGACTAATACATAAAAATATTAAATTTACCGCAGTTAGGAAAAGCCAAAAATAAAGTGAATGTGTATTGATAAACTTAAATTACTTTGTTAAATTTTAATAGTAAATAATACATTAAGTTTAGTTCATTGTTAAATAAATAAATTTTTGTTTTGGTCATGTTTAAATTAATATATATTATAAGTTTAAATGTATAAGTGCTGCAATTTTTTTTTTTGTTAACCTAAATTAGTTAAACATTTCCCCACATTTATGTAATTTGAATTAAAGAGTTATGGGATTTGAAGCAACAAAGGCTGTTATCCCCTAGTTCCAAGTTATACACAGTACACACCTTTATTTACATTTCAATGTCTGCTGTAAACAAAAGCAGCCATTGAGATGCATCAACTGACATGCTCAGTTAATAGTGGCTTGTAGGCATTCTCAGAAACTATTGGGTGTGTCTAAGCTTGGGCATGCTCAGTAGTTAGGGGAGTTTTACTAATGTTTTGAAATGTTTCTGTCTAGTCTTAAATTGTTCATGAATCTCTTGGATGCCTAGTAAGACATGTTGTTGTATTGGAATCTAATAGTTTTTAATTATGCTTAATAAAAGCTTGAGTTTTATTTTTAAATTCAGCTTGTTTGTTTCACATTTGGATTTCCACAAATATTAAACCCAACATTAATCTCAGTGGCACAGCTGCAACTTTTGCCATCTAAGGCGAACTTACAACATGCTGTCCTTCCTTTACAATTTACACAGGGCATGTAAACATCAAAATAAAAAATAAATTATAGGGGGGAAAAAGGAACCAGTTTATTAGTAAAGCAATTCGTCATTTTGATTCTCTCGAACTCTGGAGATAGATTGCGAAATTGTGCGTGTACCACAAGTCTTTCTTTCACATATCGGCAATTTACAGACAAAAGGTGAAAAATGCGAATTAATTACATTAGTTATTTTGTTAATGAATACAATGATTGAGCTAGTGCCGCTGCTCTTAGATATAAAATTATTTTCCTGCATGCCTGATTTTGCCGCCCTGGACAGACAGCCCCCCCTAGCTATGCCACTGGTTAATTTGAATTAAATATTTAAAAAGTAATTAATCCTTTGTAAATTTTTTTCAACAGCCATGCATTGACTATCCAGACTTATCTCAAGATACACAGAATTGATCTTGCTCAGTAAGTATACATTTCTAGAAGGTATGCATGTTTATAGTTCTCACTAGCTGATAGACCCGGCGTTGCTCTGGATTAAAATGTCTAATATTTTTAATGTAAAAACTACTTTTATGTAAAATATTTTAATACACAAAATCTTTTTATGATCTTAAACGTTTTTTAATTAAAATGAAAATATCAACTGAAAAAGAAAATTTTTTAAAAAAATTGCAGATAGTTAATTTTCTTTGTAAATTATTAATTATTTGTTATATATATACTTTAAATTTTCTTAACAAATACTGAAGTTTAAGAAAGATTTTAATGAATATTTTGAAACAATTAATTAAATAGTTATTTTTTATTAATTGAAGGCATGAAAATAAACTAAATCAAGAGTTATCCTTAATATAAATTGTTTATCCTCTACTTTTAAAATTTGCTTTTAATGTTCTTCAGAATTCTGCTGATGTATTCTGGCAGCTGTTCTTCATATTATTCTTGTTCTTCAGCAATAAAAAATATTGGTTTAAATTGTGTGAGAAATTAACTTTGAAAAATTTTTAAAGAGAGAGAAGGAAAGTGTACGGAAATGAAATTTGTGTCACTAATAAGCTAATAATCACTAATAATTTAATAAGGTGTAAAATTAGTTTCACCCAATTTTTAAATTTTTTTTATAAACTGAAATTTTTACTTTCGGGCTTTGAAAAGTTGACAGTGACCTTCCTCTTGCCTTAAATAATAAGTGTGCAAAGTTTGGTTTGAATTGGTACAGTGATTTAGGTGGAGATGTGGAACATGCACCCACACATACATGGTACAATGACTTTTATTTATATAAAGATCTCGCCGTCGTTTCTAAACCAAGCTTACAAATTCATCAAGTTATATCAAAATCGCACAAAATGCGAGGTTCTTCCTTGAAAGTCTTGATAAAACTAAAATAAGTCTTGGAAATTAAATATTTTCCAAATGTAAATTATTTTTTTAGTGTGAGGTATAATGTTTAAGTCAACTCCACGCTTAGTACTGTGCGTTTCAATAATGAAGTGTAAAAATATACTGCATCAGCCATTAAATAATAAATTTTGTAAAATTATTAATTTAAAAAAAATTGCACGGAAATAATAAATAGATAAAGAAATACAAAATAAACAGAAATATTGGAAAGATAAAGGTAGAGCAGTTCAAAGTCTCACTGTTGCCTAGCAACAGAGAAGCTATACGTTTCATTCAAAATCATCTGTTTCAATTCAATAATTTAATTAATTAAATTTTGAAAAATTAAGAAAAATCGAAGGAAAAATGTCACAGATATATAATTGGTATCATTGAAAAGGTAAAATTTTGAACTTTAAGATGGTATAAAAATACTTTTTAAGGGCTAATTTGCTCCGAAGTTACTGCGGAAAAATGGTTTCGGTTAATTTCTAATTAACTGACAGTTTAATTAACATTTGCACTTTGAAAAGTTCACAGGTGTCTTCCCCTTGTCTTAATAAGTGTGCAAAGTTTGGTTGAAATCAGTGCCGTGGTTTACGAGGAGATGTAGAATATACGTACATACAAAAATACCCACAATGACTTTTATTTATATTAATATTATACTTATATATTATACTTATATTTTATTTGAAAAAAAAAATGCTAGAATGATGTACATAGCATTGAAATATTTTGTTGCATTCAAACGGTTAGTAACTGTTGTGCAACAATTTGGGAAAAATATTGCAGCAATGTAGGAAATAATATTCAAAGTGCTTTGATTATCATGATCTTTCTTTGCATATCTTAGCATATCTTTTCTTTGTCATACATTTCAAGAAATTTCTTGGGTAATAAATATTTATCAGAGTACCAGATAAATAACTAGGTGTATTTTATTGTTCTTAACAGGAAATCTTGCTGTTCTCCAAATTTCACATAGGAAACATCTTTATATAATAAAATATTTGTTGTATAAATTTCCTTTTTTATCTCTCGCTAGTGCTAGTCTCTGATAAATCTAGTTACTTTTAATTGTTAGAAAAGTGATAGTAATCAGTCTTATTCAAATGTTTATAAGCAATATTTTTAAAAATAACTTTTGCTTTTAATGGGAGGCATGTTATACTAAAATGTCAGTATATAAAGAAAGCGCCATGATTATGTAAAGAAATTTACAAAACACATGCTAATTATTTGTATGGTTTTCTGTTAATCATTAGTTCATGAATAAAGAGGGAGAGACACCAGTGAATGGTGAAAGTTTGAAGTGAAGCTTAAATTTAATAAACTAGTATCATTTTATTGGGAAAAAAAAGTCCACCTGATCTTGATAGTTAAAAAAATGTGTATAATTAGTCCACAGTGTGTTAAATGTTATTGTTTAATTTATTTGCATTAAAAATTTGTTGAACTGCATAATTGCTTCTATTATTTTTTGGGGGGCAGTATTAAACACTTAAAAAAATATATCATTTATGTTTTGTTCGTTTATATGAAGAATGATGCAAGATTATATGTTCCAGTCAAATAAAGCATTTTAAAAATTGTTTTGGAAGGTTGACATTGATGTTTAGGTAGCTGATGAATGAATTTAATTTATTCAAGATATTTAATGATTTCTTAAAATGGATTAAATATTTTAAAAGTTGTTTTGACAAGATTTCTGAAATTTTATATAATTTATGTTTTAAAGGAAAGAACTGAATGCAATGAAGGAAGTTGATGAAGATTGCACTTTAACCCAATTGGCACAGGCTTGGGTCAACTTAAGTAAAGTAAGTTTTTTTTTTTTTTAAATATTTTTGTTATATTTACTTCTTAGACAAAACAATTTTAACTAATAAAACTAATCTTTAAGTTTATACATTTTAATCTTTTAATTCTTGTTATTTATTAAGATTTTTTCTTATGTAGAATGGAGAGAAACTTCAGGATGCTTATTATACATTTCAAGAAATGACTGATAAATATGCTAGCACAGCACTGCTATTGAATGGTCAAGCTGCTGCATTGTGTGCTATGGCTAAATACGAAGATGCCGAGTCTCTACTACAAGAAGCCCTTGATAAAGTAAGATTTTGTTTATATATTTTTTTAATTTTTAAATTTAAAATAAAATTATAAAGAGTACTTATTATTTTCTAGGATCCTAATTGTCCAGAAACTTTAGTTAATATGATTGTTGTGTCTCAGCATCTCGGAAAAACAAATGAGGTTTGTTACAATTTTAGTTAAACTTATAAAAGTATTATACTGAATTTTCTTGACGTAATTTAAATATTTCATGAATAAATGAAATTGTTCAAATTAATGTTTTTAATTGTTACTAATTTATAAATTTTGATATCTTAAATATATTTGAATTAATTGATTGTTCTTGTCAGAAGTCAATTCTGCTATTCTAATTGTAAAAAAATGGGATTTGGTCTGCTGTGTTAAAAAATCCTCAGGATCAAAGAGTTAATTTTAATAAATATATGAAGTGCTCATGATTTTAATGTCTTGGAACAAATTTGATTGTTTTTATACACTTTGATTTAAATTGATTAGTTTCGTGCTTGTAAAGAGGAAATGCTGTAATCAATTTCTCCTGTTGTCCTAGAGTTTTGAAATTTTGTAAACTTGTGTATTCTTGAAGACAATGCACTATTGTAATATTTTCAGAACTTAATAAGAATTAATTGATGGAATTAATTAAATTTTGATTTCATACCAATGGCACCACCCGATTGTGAATTTGAGAAAAAAATTGATTTTAATAATGATGAATTATAATTTAAAGGCTAAAAATTGGAAACTAATCAAAATAATAATTATAAAAAAATGAGACTTTTTAGAATACTTAAAACATGTGTTTTTAAAAACTATTTTTATTAGATTATTTGAGAATGCATCTACCAGTTTTTTTAAAAAAATATTTATATGAAATTAACATTTCAATTTTGAAGGTGAACAGAAATATAATTATAAAAAATGTTAAGTGTTTACTTTAAAGAAATCTTTTTTGTTTATTATGAATTTATTATTCTTTTATAAATACTACAAAATATTCATGAACCAACTGCTTCTCCTGACATAATTTTATAGAAATTTCTACTCCAAGCAATTTACTGTATGGATAAAAATAAATTGTTCTGTAGCATACAGTAATATTTTTTGAACTTTTTTCATTCTTTTAATTCTGCTAGCATTCATTTTTCAATTTAAAAGTTCAATTTTGTGGTTTCAAGATGGATATTTCCAAAATGATTACAGATATGATTTAATATTTTCATGTGTATATTTTAGGAAGGAAATAAAATGCAACAGCTAGTAGCTGCTACAAAGTAGTGAACAAATTAATTATATTTTCTCCTTTTTTTTTTTTTTAAAGTTCAGTTATGCTTAATATTTATTGTTAATTGAGTTTTGGTAGTGAAATATTTATTACTATATTATAAGATGCTTTCTATTTTAGAAAGCTGTTTATCACTAATTATGAATCTTTTGACTTATATGTAAAAACAAATAAGAAATTTCAAAACTTTTTTTATACAACTTCATTTCATGAAAACAAATTTCCATGATCCTCAGAAAAATTTAATCACTTGAACCAATTTTTTTAAAAAATAAATATTTCTAATATGTCTCTAGTGGCTTTTTTTTTGTTTTGTTAAACTCTTGATATATGTTTGTTGTCTTATGACTTATTTAATCACTTTCTTTTTGTATAGGTTAGTAATAGATACTTGAGTCAATTGAAAGATTCATGTAAAGATCATCCATTTGTGAAAGATTACTCTGCCAAAGTAAGTATTTGCTGGCTTTATTGCGGCAGTATATGCATGTTAAATCTTATTTTTGCTTTCTTTAAAAGTGATATCCGTGCACAAAATAGAGATTTTCATATATTCAAATGAATATTATGTATGTTGATTCAGCATCAGTGATGTATTCTAAAAGAGAATCTTAATTTTTTTTTATCGTTTAACCTCTAATAAATTTTCAAAACATATTTGTGCATGGTTTGATTTTGAATACTACTTAAATTCTTTAAAGTATTCTTTAATTTTTGATGAAGAGTTTCATTTACAATACTATTTTCAACATTAGATTATGTATTTTCTGAACATCCTGTTTTGTTTAATATATCTTACTTAAAATAATTTCTAATTAGTTTAACATCTTTGATTAGCATGTCACAATGTCAAAAAGAAAAAATTCCAACATTTTTTGTTTTTGGTTAAGCAATCAATTTAACAAAATCTCTTAATTGTATATTAAATTTAAATAATATTGTTATCAATTACTTAACAAGCATGCCCCAAAATTGTTGTAATTGAAGGATAAATATATATGATGGACAGACAAGTTTAAATATTGCTATTATTTTGATTACAATTCTTTTTTTTTAAATATTTTTTTTTCAAGGAGCTGTTTGTTTTTGTGCATTTAATTTTCCTTAAGTATCCGTGCAAGCTTTTATTTTTGAAAGTAAAAACATTCAACTATTGATTGTTCTTATATTGCACAATTTTTTAATGAATTTTTTTGACTAAATCAGCTTCATATTAAAATCTGGCTTTATAATTAGTGAATTATAACTAAACTTTTATTATTATATTCACAATTTTTTTGTTACTTCAAAAGTTCAATAAAATATTAAGTACAGTATGTTTTAATAATGTTATGTTTTATTTCAATTATTAATGTGCTATGTATGTTCCAAGGTAATGAAAAAAAAATAATTTTCATCAACTTACATATGCTAAGTGCTTCTAGAAAACCCAAATGTATTTTAAATTAAAGCTGAGGATTTGTGATTTGTAACTTTATATAAAACTGGGTCCTTCTAAAACTTGTATATATATTTTTTTATTTTTAGGAACAAGAATTTGATCGCCTATCAAAGATTTATGCACCAGTTTCAAGCAACTAAAAATTGTCACATATTTTTTGCATTTTGATTAGTGGATAAACTTTTTGTGTTGGAAACATGTTATTTTAATCATAGTTCATTTTATGAAATTTATATATCTACAATTGTATTGTTTGTTGCACATTATGTAAGTTTGGGATAATACTGTAAAAAATAAATACAATTTTTTGTCATAATCTGGAGACTTATTTCAAATGGTACTCAGTTCTGAAATACAAATATGTTAATAGATTTCACTTCTTTATTTGTTCTGGATTTGTATTTATCATTGTTTCATTAAAATAAGTGAAACTGTAAAAAAGTTATTTAAATATATTTTGGTTTTGTCATTTCATTATGTGAAGAGCAGTGAAAATAAACTACTGTAAAGTTCCATTATGTAACATGAATGGAGATTGCTAGTATTTGATAAGTGAAAATGCCATATAATTGGGAAAAAAAAGAAGTAATATTTTTATATAAAAGGACCTGTACCATAAATTAATTTCTTTCATTATATGCTGTATTTCAAGATAAAAAGAAAAATTATACAACCAAAAAACTAATCTTAATTTAAACAATATAGAGAGAGCAGCATTAAAGTGAATCCTTAAAGGTAAAATAGTTAGGTTTTTGAGATCCTTATCGTGAGTTGTTTACTAGCTGCTAAATCCCATCATTTCTTGAAATGCATCACATCCTTACTTAAAGCTTCTTTTTGCTGTTCAGTATAACTTTATGAATAATTTTAACATCGCTTGTTGGGTAGTGGAAACTACAGGCTGCATTCTTCAATTTCTGCTTTTTACTTAAACTGGAACACATTTTGGCTAAAACAGTATATCGCATAATGAGACTCTACAGTTGTGTATGTGTTTGAAGTTGCTGAAGTTAACAAAATTCATTCCTTACTTTAATTATTATTTTTGATGTTCAAAAATGCAAAATTAATAATATTAAATTTCAGATAGAAATAATTCAAGAAAAAATAATTGGAATGATTGCATCTAATTTCAGTATTCATATTAACATAACTTGCATTTTGAAAGAATTAATTTATTAAAAGGAAGAGAATATTTAGAAAGACATCAACCAGTTTTGAACTCATTTCTGATATCCATGTTACAGATAAGTTTTTTGAACAACCACTGACTGATGGACAAATCAGAATGATATTTAATGGAGGATTCAGAGTTAAAGTGGACCAAGTCCATGTTTTGCCCATTTTGTACCAACACTGTTATGGTAGTGTAGAAATGTTATGTTTTTTGTGTAGCAATGATTGAGTTCCATAGCTCAAATTTGTGTCTATCAGGCAGCAAGAACAATTAAAGTCCCCTGTCATTTTAAATGTAACTGATCGACTTTGAAATCTGCTTTCTCAGAAATGAAACTTACAGACTCGGTTCACTTGAACTCTTAATTCTTCAATTAACAGAGTAAATTTATTCTCTCTGGATTACGTAATGGTGCAATTTCCAAGTTCACACTGTTCATTTAAGATTAAGCCAAAAATCAGATAAAACCAAATGATGAACAATAGAAAACGAATTTTCAAAGTGCCTGATGTTTCTGGCCGACTTTGCTCAAAATACTTAAAATATAAATTTAATCAAAATAGAAAACTATAGTTAAAAATTAATAAATAAAAAACACCATTTCTGAATGATTAGAGGATTAATTTCACTATTTTGGCTTTTACGAGGAAAACGGCTGATCTGGCTGGCAAAATTACAGAGCATAATTAGTCCCAAGTTTTTCTTAATTTTTTCTGAAACAATCTCGGAAGAGAGCAAAATATTCCAAAATCTGCGCTAAATGGCTGGAATGGTTTGAGTAAAATAAAGGGGAGGCACATATCTGTAAGGGG
The DNA here is from genome assembly GCA_013235015.1 of Araneus ventricosus. NCBI lineage: Eukaryota > Metazoa > Arthropoda > Arachnida > Araneae > Araneidae > Araneus > Araneus ventricosus. The sequence continues at coordinate 872,138 of BGPR01000114.1, forward strand.
TCATAAGACATTTTAAGTATTTCTGTGGAACAGAGCTTCTTTTTCCATCTTCTGCATTGCCCTGTGCAAGTCTAAACAAGTTAATGTCAATGGAGCTGATGGAAAAAATCGTAAATGGAGTTTATGTTGTGGAGTTACCCCGTGTTCATGCAAAGCATCCAATGCATCTCTACATCTAATTAAGATTTGTTCTTTTATAGTCATTTATTAATTATCATTATAATTTATTAATTATTATTAATAATTATTCTTTATTATTTATTAATTATTATTATTAATAGTCATTTATTAATTCGAATTTGAGTTTAGAAACAATTGAATTAATTTAGAGGAGCGATTTTTTCTGGATTTAAGCTAGTATTTTTGAAATCTGAATAAAAAGTGGGACTGATGCCTCCACTTATCATTATGAAGTTTTATCGCTTTTACTGTCCTCCATTATGGTGAATTGGTGGTGGTGTTTTATGCATCTGTGGTCAGGTTCTTGTAAGCTGGTGACGATGGTGGTTTGCCTGTTCGACTTGTTCTTTCTACCTGAGGGGAAAGAAATGCAAACCTAAAATAATTTTTCTCTTTCAGTGCAAATGTATGCATCTCCCCATAGATGGAATCCAGACTGTTTTTCTTCCTGTATCACTAGCTGTCTTCACAATGTAGAGAACTTGTAATCTGAATACTTGTCATAACAATTAATAGAACATTAATTAAAGTTATAGAAAGTTTTAATTGTATTAATTAAGCAGTAGGAGTGGGTGGTTTCATTTATATGCAGTGTGATTCTAAACTATCTGTCAGAAATGTAAAGATAAGTACAGGGAACTGAAATTTTTTTTGTAATGCAATATATATGTAGAAATGGTGTTGTGTTTGTGCATAGGTATTTGTGTTTACACATAAGCATGGTAATGCAATAGTTGTGCACAACTTACTGAAATGTATACATTAGTTTGTTTTCTATATGTCTGTGAGATTAAATTAAATCTGATAAATAGTTGAAATGCAGAAAACATCAGCTGTAAAAATAGAGAATACCATACTAACTACAAGAACTGCAAAGGCAACGAATGTACAGGTTATAGACGATTTTTATACCTTTCGTTACTTGTATACCAACAAATGGTGTTCAGGTAGCACCTTTTGAACAAATTCGTGCATTTGAATTTACAAACAGTTTTATTAATAGATATTTATATTTTGTCAAACACAGAAGTTTTTATTTTACTGAAGTTAAGAAATTCTAAAAACATTGATGTGATCCTTGGAAAAGATTTCGGTATAAAATTTTCATCAGAATTATGAAGGACATTTCTTAATTTTTTAAAGGAATTGGAATAATGTGCTAAATTTAAACGATACTTGATTTTAATTTGAAACAGTTTGGATGCACTGCCTTTTTAAGTCAAATGAAAGTACAAAATTAATTACTCAGGGAATACCGCAAATGAAAGTACAAAATTAAGTTACTCAGGAAATACTGTAAAAAAAAAAAAAATCCTCATGTCTCGAGGCCTCCCAAAATTAGGGTCCCATAGGCATGTGCCTATTTAGTAATCTGGCCCTGGGTCAACTTGGTTTCCTTGGCAAAGTGAGAGTACTGGATTCTATGTTCTAAACAAAGCAAGTTTTTACAGTCTGTTCATTCATAACATTTCTGTGCATTCTTATTATATAATTTTATGTATAAAAGAATTTGAATTTCTTAATTAATTTTAAATTAATTAATTTTTTAAAGTGATTTTTTATTGTATTTGAAAACAAAGCTTCTTTAAAATGCTAATTCGATTATGAAACACATCCGGTACAAACACTGTTCTATTGTTTTCATAAGCGTATTTCAACTCAACTAATACGCAATTGAATCTTGCATAGTTTTCGCTTTTGTCTTAAAGTTCAAATTTTTGATGAGATCAAGATATGTAATTAGCCAGGTGCATGAGCACAAGGAAGATAATATGCACAAGGATCCTAAAAAGAAGTACAAGTTAAATGCTTATCACAAAATTTGAAGTTTCAAATTCCTTTCTATAGAGCCTTTCTCAAGGCACTGGGACAAGGGAAGCCTTACAAGAGTTCATTCAGGTGCGGATAAAAATCAAACTCTTGAGACTAATTTTTATTCCCAGCCGATCTGGGAATGCTGAATGTTAATTCCACCATTTGTTTCATATATAGATAACAAAGGTAACTCGTTGACTGTCTCATCACGAAACTCCGAATCATAATGCCCAGGAAATTGAAATTTTGCAGGTGTTTATTACAAAATGATTTTTGGAAATTTATTCTCTAATAGCGAAAATCACCCTGAAAAGCTACGTTTTCAAACGTATGCTTAACTTGATCACCATGATAAATATTGATGTTTTCCAGACGGAACTGTATTCTACTATGGTAGAAATTGCTAAGCTTGGAATTGCGGGCGTTGGAAGAAGAGACACCATCTTCATCCAAAAAATCCCTTTGATAATATCACGGGGATGTTACCACTTCAGTGGCAAATCCGGGGGGGGGGGGGTAACGGGCGGAAACCCCCCCGGAGCTAAGTCAGAATTCTTAATTTTATTTAAAATCACTACAACTATTTGTTCTTAATTTCTCTTTTAAAAAAAATAATAAAAACGTAACAACATTGCTTTCTGGCATGGCAGGTTCGAAAATTTTCCTACTTATAAGTCATTCCACTTGTACTTGTAGCGTTGACGCGGTCGAAGACTTTTTTTGGCTGGTTATTTCATTGTATTTTTTGTTAAATTATCGAAAGTATTGTATTGTTTTTTATGATTCTTATTGTCAGGTGAGTAAAGTCTGTAAATTTAAATTGTTTTGGTTTACATAAGCCATAAGGTATGATATTCGTCACGGCGATACAAAATTTTTATGACCTCAGCCTCCCCCCCCCCCC
>BGPR01000114.1:875136-907980 GCA_013235015.1 Araneus ventricosus
TAAAGTCTGTAAATTTAAATTGTTTTGGTTTACATAAGCCCTAAGGTGTGTTATTCGTAACGCCGATAAAAAAAATTTTTATCCCCCCCCTCCCCCCCCCCCCCCCGACTCAAATCCTGGATTCGCCACTGTACCACTTCAAGCTAAGCGGCTGCAGATACCAGTAAAGATTTTCTATGACAATAAATAAGGGGGGGGGGTGAATTTAAAAGTGATTATTTTCTCACAGTTAATATTTTGCCTGTTTGTTTCATAGGCAATTCCTCTGACAGCTTCATCATTCTTCAGCCTGAAGGAAAAGTGCTACAAATTTAGTTGAACAGGAAGTCCTTTAAAATTGCTTAGATAAGATTTTTACTTTCTTGTATACGAAGTATACAAAGAGAAAGTATTGTAATCGTCAAAAAATTCGAACTCGAGATTTTGACGAATCTCCACGTTTTAGACCTCCCTGAGTCCGAAAAACACAATTTTGGAATTATGTCTGTCTGTGTGTGTGTCTGTGAACCCGATAACTCGAAAACTACTAGGGCTACGGGGATGAAATTTGGTATGTGGTCTTTAAACATAATTTGTAGGTTTCTATCAAATTTTGGACAAAATCCGTCAAAGGGAAGTCTGTCTGTATGTTCGAGGTCATGCGAACGCTATAACTCAAAAACTTGAAAAGCCAGATGGATAAAATTTTATACACAGTTTTATCGTCATGAATGTAGGTCCGTATAAAATTTTGGGCCAAATCCGTCACTGGTTACCTCTGTTCCCGTAATACGGTCATCTTGGCTCCAGGGGTGGCGCCAGAGGGGGGCCAGGGCCCCCCTGTCGGGGATGCTGTGCCCCCCCGTCGGGGAAAATTTTTGTATGGGGTATTCAACTGTAGTTGATAAATAATAATCTGGCGAAAATTTGAGACCAATTTCATTACACTCGTCCCCCTGTCAGGCAAATCGGCACCCCCGTCGGGCAAACTCTAGCGCCATTCCTGCTTGGCTCACTGCCAAATTCTTCTCGAATAAAAGTGGATTAATTATGGAGTGTTTTAATTTTTCTTTCACGCCTAAACATTTTCAAGAGTTGCATATTTGATTGCGGTTAGTTTTATTTTGTAAATTTCGTAATGCATTTTTTTCTGAGTGGATTTTGCAATATTTTTACTCTGACAGAACGAGAGTAGTTGTTAAAAGTAAAGTTATAAAGTAACAAACCAAAATTAGTGTCAATTGATTCATCAGTTCTGTTTTTCATGCTTTTTTAATTTCTTAAGCACTCTGCCAATGTGCATGATATTTTCAACTACAACTATCGGTAGTAAATTTGTAACTATCAGATCGGAGATATTGCTGGCAAGCTAAAAGGCTGCTTAGATGTGTGCAAATCTTTTAGTAACTTACATTAGATAATTGAAATTGGGTATGTGGTCTTCTAATTTATCCACGCGGTGGGGGGAACAGCACCTTTTTGGGAAAGTATACGAGAAAGTTTAGGGGAGGCCACTCCCGCTGGTTTTTTTCTGCTTTGCTATTTACAAATATAATAGCTAAAAAAATGGGTTTTATTCTTCTTTACTGAGTTGCATATCGCGGGTGACTGGAATGCTAGCACATTATGTAATTAAAAGCGTAACTACTGTTCAGCAACGGACTCCGAGACTACTACTTTTGGACGATTTTACACCGGAAAAGGGTGTCAGGCAATGAGTCATATGAGCGCATTTCCGGAGTTGTTTGTTAGATCACGCTCAGTAAAATGTAAACATCACCCTTCCATTTTCCACTTTCCCCTATTTTTATGAAAATAACTCCTACCGGCGCATGTGCAAAAGCGCGGAGGGTTTCTGAATCCGATGCTAAACAATATATGATGTTATAATGCAGCGGTTCCCCAAATTTATATCTTCCCGTATCCTTTGATTAGTCTTTTTATTTTTGAGTAACACCTACTGTTATCCTCTCCACCAACCATCTCTTCGCGCATAGAAGTTTTTATTAATACTTTTCAGGGCTTAGGTTAGCTTAAGAGTCAAAAGACTCGAATTAATTTAATAACATTTGTGGGATTTATTTTTTATTTTGTTCCATATTTTATAATAGTATTAGTCCCACGACTGAAAACAGCATTGAAATAAATTCGCATCAACTTATGATGAAACTTTACAATTATTCATTTTGATAGTCAACTATTCAAGTGGAAGACAATTTCAATGCAATTCTTGAGCTTATTTTAAGAAACTGAGTTTTATAAAATTAGGTACAAATGAAGACGCTTATAATCTCTAGTCTAGAACTACGTCAAGCTTACTGCAATATTTGGTATTAATATATGTATAAAACTAGTATGTTCTTTCTACAGGCTCTATTTTAAAGAAAGGGGTTAAATACTTGATTGCTTTAACACCGAGTTTTTGACACTCTTCCTTCACTTCTACCCAGTACGCTTTCCACATGAACTTGGAAAAGTATTCTATAACTTTTCCCCTTATGTTTTGCGTTTAGCGCCATTACAAACCTTACTTTCTTGTACTTCTATAGGGGTACGTGTACCACAAGTTAGAAACCTCTGTTATAATGTATTTGCACTATCATCAACGGATTTTGGTACATATATCTCATACGTAGAACTTCAAAATTAATGTAGTCATAAACTTATCAACTGACAGGTGTAACTTTTTTATTTCATGAAAGTCAATACAAAATAAACAAATTGATTTCTAGCTTTTACAAATTTCATCAAGAAATGTTAAGTAAATGAAATGGACAAGTTCAGTTGCTTTAATGTTAAGTAAACTTTCCCCCGAGAAATTTTTTTACCTTATATTGTGCAAGAATAAAATTTTTTAATTTTTAATGAGTACGAAAAAATTCCTTTAAATATTCTTCATGAGAAAATTCTGTTTTGAATACATATTATTATACAGATTTTATATATCATACGGATTAATTATTTTTATTTGTATGAATATGGAAATGTTAAATAACATTTCTTTGAAAAATCTTTACAACATATATTAGAAGAATGAGGTTATACTTTTCCGTTACTATTTGCTCTATAATGTTCATTTAAACTACCCTTCTGACAAATTCTTCATTCCTTTCTTCAATATTCTTCATTCGTGTGACGTTTGCTCTTTAAACGAACACGGTTTTTCATTTGAAATGAGTTCGATTCAAAGTTGTTCTGCAAGTAAATTCTTTACTGCATACATCACAAGAATAGGACTTTTATCTGGTATGAGTTCGATAAGGGCTGAGTAAATTACCTTCCTGGATAAATTCTTTGCCAAATAGATCACACGCATACAGTTTTTCATTTGTATGAGTACGATAATGATTATTTAAAGTAGACTTATGAGTAAATTCTTTACTGCATACATCACAAGAATAGGGCTTTTCACCTGTATGAGTTCGACAGTGACTACCTAAATTACATTTCTGGGTAAATTCTTTGCCACATACACCACACGAATACGGTTTTTCAATTGTATGAGTAAGCTAATGTATATTTAAAGCAGATTTATGAGTAAATTCTTTACTGCATACATGGCAAGAATAGAGCTTTTCGCCTGTATGAGTTCGATAATAGCTGTCTAAATGACCTTCCTAAGAAAAGTCTTTGCCACATACATCACAAGAATAGGGGTTTTCACCTGTATGAGTTCGATAATGACTACCTAAATTACATTTCTGGGTAAATTATTTGCCACATACATGCACGAATACGGTTTTTCAATTGTATGAATTCGATGATGCATATCTAAATTACCTTTCCTGGAAAATTCTTGGCCGCATACAACATACGAATTCTGATTTTCATTTGTATGAATTCCATAATGCTCATTTTTATATCTTTTATCAAACATTTTTTAGTGCATATTTTACAAGAATGAGATTTTTCATTTGTTTCAGTACGAAAATGCCGATTTAACAGGCATATCTCAGAAAATTCCTTATCACAACTATCGCACGTGGAAGGCTTATTATCCAAGGGTTTTGCACATTTGATATTTGCATCTATATCAATTGATTTCTTACACATATGACTAACCAAAAGTATTTCATTCGTCTTGACATATATTTCCATCTTGTAAGTCCTTTGCTGAATTTTGACGTAGTTACGTCTCTCCATAGTGGTCTATGGAGATGATGTCAGAGCGACCGATGCGCACAGATTAATAGTTAATTCATTTCAGTTTAATTAATTCATTCAGATTAATTCATTTAATAGAGAAAGGTCATAGCGCATAGGCCACAGGTCAAAGTCGCATAGAGCTACTTTAGTCACAGTTGAGTAATCGATTAATTAACTGTCCTTAATTAATTATTATTAACAATTGTTGATTTAATTGAGCTGTCCTTTCCATCGATTTAAATGAATTGAGTTGATTTTAGTTTCATTTAACAGAGAAAGGTCATAGAGCATAGGCCAAAGTCACATAGAGCTACTTTAGTCACATATAACAACTTCAGCCACAGAAAGTCAGACGCCCTTCAATCCCAGCGACTGTTTCGCAGAGACAGCCTCCCGTCGAAATTTTTTTATCACAGTCGTCATCAGTGGCTTAACAAGCATAACGAGCACCTGGGATATGACATTTTTACACTGCATCATCATTTTCTGCTTTAAAAATGGCATAAATGCAGTAATGTTTTGTCTCCTTGGCGCCTCCTAAAACTGGCGCCCGGGGCATCTATATCCCCATTGCCCCCCCGGTCGCTACGCCACTGGCAAATCTAGCAAGATTATAAACAATTTAATTTTAATAATCTTGTTTGAATATCCTATGATGCGAAAGAAAGGACGTGCCGGATAAATTTCACAAATTTTACAAAATCTTGCAGCATTTGCATTTTTAGCTTGATTTTAGGAAGCAAGAGCATGAGGGTCAGCCAGACAATTTTTCTAATCAAGTTAAATCAGCTACTGGCTAGCAAAATAATTTTCGCGAACTTTTCAGAATAATTTATTACTAATAAATTAAATGTTCGCGAAATACTCGATTATCATTATTTAATACTAGCCGCCTTCGTCGACCAGTTTGTTCACCGGGAATATGATTTCAATTAAATCTTGCATCATTTTATATTCATGATTCACTTAACAAAGTAATTTTAAACTTCAGATTGTGGTAGATATTTAACCCATGTTCTATTAATGGCCTTGGACCTCTCTTGTTCCTTGTCTACATTAATGTTACTAATGGAGTCAAATAATTGACCATGTCACGTAACCTCTAATTCCATGTTGTCGGCAATATCTTCACTTTCATTCCTCTTGTAAAATATGCATTTGATTTCAACATTAAAATGACGTAGCACATCTTATGACCAGCGGCATGTTAGGTGGATTAAAACATGCCGAGAAAAGAATGAAAACATAGCAACCATAACCATTCAGATTAACGGATATATTTATTAATGTAAGCAAAGCAATATCTCGGAGAGCTTGGTTTACAGATTTCACAAAACTTTTGAAGAAATAAAATATGAAATCAAAATGTATTAGGATATTATCTCAGATTACATCAATGAAAGAGAACTATGCAATTAAATATTTGTTTAAACATTGAAAACGGTTTGAGTTGCGTTGCAACTGTAACCATCAGCTTATATGTCTGACTCCACTAAATTATTAGACGTTTTGATGGATAACAATTAATCTTTAATAAAATTCAACAATGTAAAAATAACTCAAAAAGGAAATAAGATGCTCAGAGCTAGATGACATAATTCGATGCGACGTGTTTCCTGGATCCTTCCACACACTTGAGAGGATCTACACAATACAAGATTAGGAGCATTCTCGTTAGCTTTTAGTTGGAACTGAAGGGCAATTCTTGTAGCAGCAGGAGAACTGGAACTGCATGGCGAATTACTTCAGTTGTCACAGGAAACGAAGTCAGCAAAAAGGAGAAACATCTCTAACGTCTGAGACTGGCGCTGCCAGTGGGAAAACTGAAACTCTAACTGAGCTAGTCTTGTCTCTCTCTCTGGTTCTCTACTAGTGGACGGGTTCGATGGCGTTTAAATACTCGATTTCAAAAGCATCACTTCATTTCGATTCTGGTAGAAGTAGACGCCCTCTCACGGCCGCCACACAACAATGAAAAGTATTGTTGAAAATTATGCTAAAAATATTTTTAAAAATTTATTAAAATTCGATCAAAAATTGTACGGTAACTTAATTGATATCATTAAAAAGGTAATTTTTTGCACTTTTAGATGGTGTAAAGTGGTGGTCAGATGGTGATATTTCTCCTGTTATATTTTCGGAAGTTATTAAGGAAAAATGCCAAAATTTCGCTTATTTTTTAATTAATTAAAATTTTGAAAAAAGGGCTCCGAGGTGCACCCTCCAAAGTATGTTTGTGCCAAATTTCGTAGCTCATGGTTTATCGATCTACCCTGTAGAGGACCAACACACGGGCACACACACGGACACACACACATGTTTCTGTATTCTGGATATAATAACAATAAATCCGCGATTTGTATTTTCGTACCGAGTATAATTTTCCTTTTATTCCTTATTACCATTATTTGTAATATTTTCCGTAAATGTAGTTATTAAAAAATGTCAACGTTTTGAAAGAAATGAGTGTATTTTCAATAAATTAAAAATACAAAAGAACTGACGCAATGGGGCTGCAGAACTGCAGCCCTATAATTATTTAAAAAATTTATTCATTTTGTTTTCGTAACATTTGCACAAGTTTTTTTACGGAGATTTTGATGATCTTATGTAATTCAAGGCAAAAATCATTTATTAATAACATCATGTAATCCTAGTTTAGTTGGGAAAAGCTATTGTCGTTCCGCAAAATCTTAACTCAAATCGATAAAGAGCTTGCAGCTGTTTCTCGTTGCAGACCAGAATAGCTGAAATGAATGCTTAACTTATAGGAGTGCGCATGGCGAAATGACGTATAGGAAAACAGTTTTTTCCATCTCCCTGTTGGTACTGAAGAGGCTAAAATTCCATTCGTAATTATAAGAAAAATCAGAATTTGGAATTCTTAATCCCTTCTTGTGATCTCTCTCCCCCCTTCCTTTCCTCTAAATTGTTTCCTGCGGCTTTATTTTTTAATCATTTGATGTTATATTCGTGTGTAGAAAAATTTTTCCTAGCCACTACGTATTATTTGAATTTTTTTCTCTGTTTCACTTCTTGAAAATAAATTATTTAGATCTAGATCCTGTGTTAACGTGGCAGATTAAACAGATACTGCTAATTTAGAACTGTTAAAATGCAAAACATTTAATATCTGACATTGAATGAAATAATGTTGGCTTAAATGAAATTAAAAGCGTATTTTTTTCATGTCTTTTGCAGCACTGCTCTTTTATGAATTGACAAGCATGCGCTGATTTGGAATAACAATAGAATAAATGAGTGAAAAATAGGAAAGTTTTTGCAACAGATGCGTTGTATAAAATAGACTAAATATTCCAATAACAATTTATGATTTTTAAGCAGATTTGAAAGAAAACAATGATTAAAAAAGTTACTTTCAATTGACATTGAAAGTAATTTTTTAAATTTTAGTTGAAATTTTAAGCTTCAGATAGTTTAGAAATTACTGATGAATAAAAATTGTATATGTTATCGGAAAAGTTTGAAATCCGGCATTCTGTAGAATTCCTAGGCATTTTTAGGCAAAATATTTCACACATTTCTTGCGCATTCTATACAATGACAAATGACAGACCGTATGAAATACATTGCCGATTTGATTTTAAAAGAAATAAAATTAAGAGCAATTCAAAATAAAATTACTTCCTTTCTTGATGCAAGAAGTAAGTTCATATTTTATTTTGTTTTCTTTAATAAGGAAGGCATAAACTTTGTTTTGTATAACTTTCATTTTCCTTTAAGTATTTTGAACCAAATATATTTAATGGCACTCTTTTATTATTTTTTCTATATAATATTTGTATTTCTGTAGAATTCACGTCTTTTAAATAAAAGTCTTATCATGACCTTTTCTCATACTTAGCCTGCTAAATAGCATTTGTTATCCTATATAATGCCTAGATATTGCATACAATGCCTAGGGAAAGTATATAACATATTCAAATAATTCTCATAGTTCTTACTTTGCCTAAAAATGCCTAGGCATTCTATGGAATACCATAGTTTCAAACATTGCCGGTGTAACGTCAGACTCAGAAATAGCCAATTTTTATATCAAAAATAGATTTATTTAGCTATTAACAAAATGAAGTCGTTTTAACGCACAAGCAATTTAAAGAACTGAACTTTCAAGCTGAAATATAAACAATCACAATTATTCACATCACGTGCACTGTGCCTCGAGAACAAATACATAAAAAAACACTGGTAAAGCCGTCTTAGACCAGTATTTAAAAGACAAGACTGAAGAATGAAAACAATTCGTTACACCGGTAACATATATAGAGTTCAGATGATATATAGTAGAAGTAGGGCAAAGGAGCAAATTGCTTATTTTGTAAAGAGTCCTTATTTTCTTCGAGTGAAAAAAAGTAAAATAACAGAATATGCAAAAGAGAAATGGGAAAGTAAGAAAGCAGAAATTGTCGCATTAAATGAGGTGTTAACTTTGGAAAGAAACAAGAAAGCAATGCATTCTTTCTCAAATATTTTTCCACGAAGCAGAAAATTGCCTTTTTTCCATTTGAACAAATCTGCTTTGCAGAAGAATTTTTTTATTTTCTAGAGTAGAAGCTGATATTTTAGATACCATTCCCGATTAATTTTCTGTGACGTATAATTTTCACATTTTGACTTGAAATTTTTGTTAGAAAAGATAAATAAATAAAATATAAAGAAATCAGTTTAATATCGTTATTTATGTAAAACTAGCTGATAACCTGGCGTTGCTCGGGATCAAAATTTTTTTTATATGCCTCTCTCCGTTTCTTTTTCTACAAATATCGTCACTAGCTTTCCCCAACAAATCTAAATCTCCTTTGAATCCTTTCTTATTGAATTAAAACTTTCAAATCTAGCTTTTTTATTACCTTATAACAGTACGGTTTAAATGAAAATGCGAGAAGTTTGGAAAAAGAACATTTCTTTTAAACTTATTAAGCAATATACTGTACAATAGCTAATACAATTTTACAATATACAATTATACTATACAAAATTTACCCGGCGTTGCTGATTAAAAATGTAAATTTTAAGAATAAGCGTTGCCAAGAATAAACGTTGAAAAATAAAACATTAAAAGAGAAAAAAAATACAGGAACTAATAAATTAAAACTGATTTCATAAAAAATCTTTAGAACAAAGAAAGTGTTGCCAAAAATACGTTGCAAAATTGAACAAACATCTGAAGACAATAAAAAAAGAGTAAGAAAGTTAGAAAGGAGAGAGAAAATACAAGAACGATCTTTTCCGATGCCACGGAAGCATAATATTTCGTCTCGGTCGATGTGAATCGTTTGCGAAACAAAGGCATTTAAAAAAAAATCGTTAAAAATCAAGATACTTACACAGCAGCTTCAATTTGCCTTATTAGAACGGGGATATTATGGACTTTACAACGATATAAAAATTTCGGTTCTCTGGTGAGAATATATGTAGAAAATTCACGAAAATAGGCAAAAACGTCAGAATTTACCACTTAAGATTAAATAAATAAAAATCTAATTCTAATTTTAAGATAATTTTTACGGCTTTAGCCCCCACTTGTGCTAATCCATAACTGTCAGCACCTGGGCTACAGCCCAATTAGCCCATTGGATAAGACAGCCTTGTAATTGTTTAAATCTTTGATTTTGCAAAAAAAAAAAAATCGTTAAACTCTTTTACGGTTCTTAATTCTCATGACTACTATCTGCATTAAGCACTGCTGCATAACAAGTTCGATGACTTTGAGACGAGTTTATGATTTTGGAAGCCATTTCAAAAAAAGGGTCATACCATTAAATAATAATAATAAATGTTAACCTTATGCATATTTTTTCAAATTGGAGTATACTCCGTTCTTTTTTTTTGATATCAGAAAATGATTAAAATAATAATATGAAGTAAAAATTAATGCGATAAAAACGTTAATGGAATAATTAACGTTTATTATTATTATTTTGGACATTATATTTTTTAGATATGTTGTAGTTATTTATTGAATTTTAAAACTATTTTTAAATCTATTATCATAAATGCAAATTGTAATCTTTTTTCAACAAAATCTTTAATTTTACTTTTTAGCGTGTTGGAAATCTACAAGGGTAAGTTTATTCAGGACGGTTTAAACTTCTAGCCGCTATGCATTCTGGAATAGTTTCTTTTATTACTTTGGGCATAGATAGGTAAGCAAAGTAGAATAAAAAAATTTATTTAAAGAGTATAGAAAAATATTTTAAATGAACTTAGAAAAAATTACAGTCTTCTCAAAAGTTTCAAACTAAAATTGAAAATATAGTGCAATTTATAGCTTATTTTTACTTTCATATTTAAAAGTGATTTCACAGTGAAATTAATAGACGAAATGGGCCTGATTCAGACAATGACATTTTTAAATTTCGAAATGGGCCAACCAAATTAAAAATATTTCCATTTCGGCCCGAGTTTTAAAACTGTGAGCAATGTAACTAGCATTTGGCAGGCCAGGAAATTAAGAAGGAAGGGGGAGGGTCCATTCTGTTTTTCCGACACGATTCTCCATTTTAAAATACTGGTTTGAAATTTCTGGCAACCGTAGTCTAAAAGTTAAATAAACGTATGGTGCATATAATGAGCCTCCATCCTCCGCTCCTACTGCCAAAAAAAGGGGTACTGTTCGTTTCAAAAAGCCGAGACTAGCACTTTTGGACGATTTTACTACAGAAAGGGGTGACAGGCAATGACTAAGATGAGCGCTTTTCCGGAGATCTTTGTTAGGTCATGACCTTCATCCGATTATGCGTATTTTTTTTAGTTATTCTTTACAGCAAATTTATAAATGAAAATAAAATATACCGCTAAGTAAAATATAAGCATCTCCCCCTCCATTTTTCACTTCGCCCCTATTTTGGTGAAATCAACTCCGCCTGGCGCATATGCAAAAGCGTAGAGGGTTTCCGTGTCTGGAATGATCAATATAAGGTACTTGGCAAGTTAAAGGGGGAAGAAGAGGATAATATTACCAATTCTAATTTGGGAAAATAAGCGCTAGAAGATGTCTCAAAGAAATTTAATGACCCATGTTGCTTTTCAGAATATATCATAAATTTGCTATGCAAATGAATAAAAATGTTACAAAAGGAAAGCGATTATAATTTCTCTTTAATGGATGTAAAGGACTGATTATTCACTTTCGTACATAGTGGGATGAAATACAAAATGATGGAAAGAAGCTTGGTGTTTTGAGATTATTAATGAGTGAATAATAATAGCAAATGATTCATTTACTTCAGAATACTAATTTTAAGTTCAAAATAAAACTATTCTTTTTTTAAGTATCTCAGTTTAGTTTGGAAAAGTGAATCTGCGTAGTTAGTAATGGTACAGCACCGTAATGCTGAAGCCGGAAAAAGTGTTTCTATATATTATCTATACTAGCTGTTATGCTCGGCGTTGCTCGGGGTTAAAATACTTTCATGTCTAATATTTTTAATGTAAAAACTATTTTTATGAAGAAAATTTTAATACACAAAATTCTTCTATCGTCTGAAACGGTTTTTACTTCAAATTTTGTTCATAAATATTGAAGTATAGGAAAGGTTTTAGCAATGTTTTGGGACAATTAATTAAATAATTAATTTTTCATTAATAAAAAGAATCAAAATAAACCAGATCATTAATTGTTCATGATATAAATTATGAATCGTCTGCTTTTAAACTTTTCTTTAGTGTTCTTCCAGATTTCTGTTAATGTGTTCTATTAACAGTTTTTCGCATGCATTCTTGCTCTTCAACAATAAAAAAAATATTGTTACAAATTGTGAATTTTATAGACAATTTAACTTTTTAAAAAAAATTATTGAATTGAGAGCAACAAGTTTATGCTGTGAAACCAAATGTACAGTCTTGGCCTTCTTTAAAGAACAGAAAACCAATACTAATTTAACTCGGCTACGTGTAGGGCATACAAGATTTACTCACCGTCACTTATACCTCGGGGAACAAGCTCCAATGTGTTCACAATGCAACTGTATTATGTCTGTACATCGCATCTTATCAGAATGCTCAAATTTTCACTTACAACGTTTACGTTGTTTTTTATACTACTACAATTTTATTACCTACATTACTTGGAGAAACTCCACATGTTCATCTTTTTGCATTTTTGAAAGCAATCAGTTTTTATTCTCTTATTTAAACATTGTTCAGTTTTAATTGAAAACTTTTTACATCGTTTTTCATACATATGCATTCTTATACTTTTATCTTGACATGATTTTACATTTTTTCTGGCTCAGTATGCTCAAATTCATAGCTCTTGCGCCAAAAAAAACCAACACAACAACCAACCAATATGTAAAAAATAAACCGAATCTTGGTTATCAATAATGTAAGAAAATCCCAATATAAAATATTTGTAGCAACAATGAAAAAGATTCGAATATCATTATAACAATGAAAAGTATTGTTGTAAAGCATACAGTGAAAATTCAATATTACGAGTACGGCTTTTAACTAAAAGCCCGTTATTACGAGTGATTTTCAGTGCACCATCAATGAGCTAATGTTAAAGATGCAAAAGGTATGTTTTTGTAGCCAGTAAGAATTAAGTAAGCTTTCGTTATAACGATGGCTGCTATAGGGGAAAGCGTATTTCTCTTTCTGTCTTCAATCATTGTGCACCCATTCCCCTTATTCAAAAGCTTTTGGTATGTATTTTGATAACAACAGTTCTAATTAAAAAGAGATAAATATACTTGTTTTATTTTTAACATTTTTTACCTTATTTTACGCTATTATGATTCGCTTATAACGTGAAGTTCGTTATAACGACAATTTTCAGCTCAATTATGCATTGTCAATATAACGGACTCTTACTGTACTGAAAAATCTTAAAAAAAAACTATTAAAATTAGAGAAAAGCAGCGAGATAATTAAATTGATATCAGGGCAAGATAATTTTTTTTTTGATTTTAAGATGATGTAAACATAATTTGTGTGCTATAATATTTTCGGCAGCTATAGCAGAAAACGTCGAAAATTTCGATTAAACATTGAATTTGATGTAGTTAAAATTCTAATTATTTCAAACAAATCACTCCGAGGCGCACATTCCACTCCTCAAAGTATGTTCGTGCCAAATTTCGTAGCTGTAGGTTCAGCGCTCTGCCCTGTATGGCGCCAACTCACACTCACAACCAACGGAAACAGTTCAGAAATCAAAACTATAGTTTAGAAACAAATATAAATTCGAATTATAAATGATATTTTAACATTATGTTAATAGGAAATTCAGGGCCGAAGAGAAAAGATCCACTATATATTAGTTATTTTTAAATATTGGATCACATTCAGGATTTATTTAACTGGCCATAATGAGACAAAGCATAGTTTCCCCAGTATTGTCAAATTAAGAAATTATTGGCTATGATTATTATGGCAGAAAATATCAGATAATACTTAATCATCTCTTATTAATTTTCTGCACGACTTCATCACATTAGCGGGAAAACAATAAAATTGCTGTTAGGAAAAGAAAGTGTACTGAATTTCCTAATCAACTTGAGGCATTCGTTGAGCATAGCACAGCTTTCCCATCTCGTTTCATTTTCCTAATTCTCAGATCATTTGTCATTTTTTAAATCAGTTTAACAGTTTCACTTTCCTCTATTGTATTTATTATTCATAGCGGCCGATATCCTAGCTTTCTTTTGGAAAGTTCGTTTGATCAAGAAAGTGCGAAATTAATTGCTCGCTTTGTTCATTGAATGGTAATAATGAAAGTTGAAAGTATAAAAGTAAACCAGAATTACAAAGGAAAGCTTTGATCTTAAACAAAGGTACTTTTTTTATTATCCATATACAGGGTGTTTCAAAAGTAAGTTCCTATTTTTTGTAAAATTAGACATTTTTTAAAAATTCGATTCTATTTATGTTTATTATATTGAAAACGTGCTAAAAGTCTACTAAATTTTATTGATGTGTATACAGGATGTTCCAAAATTTTTGTTAAGTGTTCCAGAATTAACTGCCAATCGTTACATTTCAGTTTGCTCTATAAATTTCGAGCACTTGTCTGTTCGATTTGGATTCTGATTTGTATCATTGGATAATCTGATTTGGATGCTGTAACTGAATGCGATACAGCGTTTTCATAAGTTTTAAACTGAAGATTCTGTGAACAGTTGTCTTAGGCACTTTGAGTCTCAAACTGGCCCCTTTAACCAAAGTTATTGTATCAGTTTGAACAATTGTTGAATTTATTCAGTTTTCTTAGGTTCTATCCTTGGCCTCTTCTTACCTCGTCTTGTATGGAACCAGTTCTTCGAAATTTGTTCACAAATTAACGAAGCGGTATGCCCCTAGGTCCGGATTTTAAAAATTTTCTCTTACTTCATTCAGTTTTACTCCTCTGATACCGTCTATCACAACAAAGATCCATTCTTCTGTATTTATCATTTAAAAATTTTGAAAAGGAACACAAAAATTTTGATTTTTTGAGCATCCTGTACACATAAAAAAAATTGTAAACACTTCCTGCACATTTTAAACAAGATAAATATTAACAGACTTGAGTTTATTTTTTAAAAAAATGTATCAGATCTCATGAAAATAGGTATTAATTTTTGTATGTCCTGTATATAAAACTTAACGAGCGTATGTATGTTTGTTCCAACATCACTTCCGAACGGCATGAGCGATTTTCATGAAATTGTTACACATGTTCCTCATTGAGTGATTAAAAATATTTTAGGGTTAAATCAATACCCACCTAGCATCTTCTGGTAGGGTGGAGGTGCGTTGCTCAAATACATATAACAAATGGACCGATTGACCCGAAATTCGATTCAGGTATTTCAACCTGTCAAATCAAGAATATAGTGGGTTAAATCTTCTTTAATGAATTGCTTAAGATGATAACTATATCCTTTAGGCATGAATGTAATTTTGATCAGAACGGTTGGAGCAATTTTGTTGAAACTTAGTGAACATGTTTCGTGTTGTTCAACTAATAATACTGAAATGGTAAACGAGCCCTAACTCATCCCCATAGGCTGTATGGGGCGAGTCATTGAAAGGCATTTAATAAATGGACGAATTAAAGCGGAATTTTTATGTTCTGAGTTCCTGAAAAGAAAGAACCCCCCCAAAAGGGACTGATAATCTATTAAAAATATGAAATTCAATATACTGCATAGTCAAATGAAAGAAAATTAGAGTGAAACCTCTCTACAGCGGCCACCTTCCGTTCCAAGGAAAATAGGCCTCTCAAAGGAGTGGCCGCTCTAAAGGGGTTTAACGTTTGGAAGTACAAAATACGTATTTAAATAAGTCCTAATTCGGTATTCCTGATAAAGCGAATTTTAAGAATCGTCATCTTCAAAAATTTCTAATTTCTCTTGAAGAAAGATACAATTTGCGTTTCTTGGATCTTTCAACTTTTTCGGAGGTAATTTTTTTCAAGGCCAGAGAGACGAATAGAATGTACTTCAATGAAGTTGAACGGGCGACCAACCTGGCCGCTCAGAGGGATTTGAGTGGCCGTTAATAGAGGTTATTTTAACATTATGTCTGTGTCAACAATTCCGTGCTAAACAAAAGTGGTCGTTGAAAGGGGCGACCACAAAGCAGGGGTGGCCGCTAAAGGAAGTTTTATTGTATTATACTTTGAGCATTATTTTACCACAATTTGAGCAATATTCCATCAATGAACAAATATTGATTAACACTATGTTTTTATTGACCAAGAAGAGTTGTTTTTATAAAGAGTTCCAGTTTCATTTCGTCTGTTTGTTTGCATATTTGTTTGCTACGCAGCCTCGACCAAACTTGTTGTTCGATTTTCTTCGTATTTGGTTTCCATGTTTCTTGAAGTCATTAAAAACGACATACGTGTAATTATTTTTGTTATGACTTCGTTTCAAAGGTCCTGTTTCGTATAACGTTCAGCCTTTTTCAACAATTCTAACCAAACGAAACTCCATTCCAGTGGTGGCTTGTCAGCTCAGAAAGGAGCAGCGCTGCAAAAGATATTTTTCCAAGAGAATAAAATTTTAAAAAACTGCTTAATCTCTTCGTAGCCCAAAGTTTTTGATTTCAAAGCCAGATATGAAGATTGCTGCATTTCAAACATATTACATAACCAGTTGTGAGATATTCTGTACCTAATTCCTAAATATAATGAAATTATACTTGGGAACTACAAGCGACATCCCTGTATTTTATATAAATAAGTATTTATCCTAGATAGATAGCTGAACGTGCTCAATGATTCCCACGTAACTTGAGTGCGCCACAATCCCTTCTTATAAAAATTTTCGTCTGAAATATATCGTAGAAAAGTATCTAAGTGCATCTAAATGGTTTTTTTTTTGAAGAATGTCTTCTAACAAAATAAATCAACTATTCAATAAACCAGACGTGTTTCTGTCGACACAACAGGAAGCGAAACCGAAACTCATAAATAACTCACGAGAGAAAGTGAAGAGAAACATACCAAGAAGCAAACTTTGGGTTGGGAGAGAGGAAAAAAAAGAAGGCTAAAAAAAAGCAATCTCTTTCATCCAGCCCCACTCCAACCAGAGCTAGGGAGAATGCAGCCCTGATACCTTTAAGTTCAATGAGAGAAAGGATTGCTTTTTCTCTCCTATTTTATCATTCGGTCTTGCGCAGAGAGCGATTTTTGAGGCTTTCGAGGGAAAATCTCTTTGCAGCTCTAACTCTCTTACTTGTCGATTGATTTTTTACTTCCTTTCCATTAAGCATAGAACTCTCGGAGTGGCAAAGTAAGTAAATAAGATTAAAAACGAAAATACAGGTTAAAAAATAATTTCAGGGGCCCTGCAGCTTTGCAGGCCTAATAGACGTGTCGCCACTGCTCCAGTCATAATGCTTCCCAAAATACCAAAATAGCAAATGACCGATAATAGCAATAATTGTAATTTTGTTACTATTGATAAAAGCACAAATTTAATTGCAGTTTTGTGAATTCTGATAAAAGCAGACACTTGTGTAAATAATTCGCATTTAGAAAATAAAATGACAGAATTGATTAAAACAGATTGCAATGAAAAGCAGATCTCGGATTGTTTTTTTTGAATGCGAGGTTTATTGTTCACAGAACAACTAGTATATAACATTGTTCCGTTTCCTGTCTCACATAAAGTTTTGATAAGAAAGAGATCGGTTTCCTATAGTTTACTATCAATGTATAGTAAACTATACATTGCAAAAAAAAAAAAAAAAACGATAGCAGGCAGAAATAACAGACTGCTTTGAACGAAAATCTTAACTGATAACAAAGAAACTCGCCTTAGTTTTCTTTTGTTTATTTGTGTCTTTCTTTCATAGTGAGTGGGTGGAGTATTCATGACACTCTACAAATAGATGTTTCGTGTTCGATAAAAAAAGTATAAAATTAATGCATATTAGCAGCCTTTGGCGACCAGCTAGCTGGTCTTGTTTTTATTTTAATTTCAGATCTTTAAATACAGTATGATATTGCTCTAAATAAACAGTTTCTATCATTCACAATATGTATTTCACAATATTGTTGAGGCGCCATGTCGATAAAATACAGTATGACTTTACTTTACTTTACTTTACTACTTACTTACTTTACTACTTTAGTACTTTAAATACAGTATGATATTGCTCTAAATAAACAGTTTCTATCATTCACAATATGTATTTCACAATATTGTTGAGGCGCCATGTCAATTGAATGGCGTACAGACCAAAAATAATGTTTTATACTTACTCATTAAATGTGGAGCACTTTAATTGGTTGGCTATGCTTACAAATATATTGGCGAAAAGAACTGGACGAATTAGTCCAGTTGTTGAGGCTGGGAGACTTTGCCAAAGTTTTATTTTGCGATGTCTCTCGGAAATACAAGGCCTGGGAGGGGGCAGGCGATCATTTTTGACGTACATAAGGTCCATGAGTTTTCATATGAATAAAAAATTGGCGAAATTGGTACAGTGGCTAGGGAACTCTGTCAAGGTTTTTCCCCATTGATAATGTACAATGAAGTAGTATTTTTTTTATTTCTATCGAAAAGATTCAAATTAAAAAAATATCAATTTGTGCGAGAACCCTCATCATTTAGCTTCTCTTAGAGTGCAACTACAATTCATCTATCAACAGTGCCAATATTTTCCTGAAAATTAACGATACTCAACTAGAATATTTATATAAGTTGCTTTATATATATGGCTTTGAAATTATGAAAGAAAAATTATGCTACGTTTCGCACATGCGCAATAAAAATTACTTACTAAAAGCACTCATATTTCCTCGGACATTCAAAGCATTTACTTGCGGTTTTAATGTGATACTTTGCAAGCATATTATCACCTATTTTGTAAGTTTTGCATAATTTGGTTGAAAACTCTGTATGTCATAAGGGAAAAACATGGGGGAAAATTTGGGATTAAAATGAAAACTTTATGTCTTCCCAAATAATGTGTTATTTTTACGAAAATGCATGTAAATATTGCGCACATCAAACAAAACCATTGATGAAAATTGCATATCATTATCAGCTTTCTGTGAAACAGGGTCAGGCTAAATCATTTTCTTCTTCATTCATTTCAGGTTCGTCCCCTAAATGCCTTTGTCATCAAAAGGAAAAAGGTGCAAATCCAAAAGTGTTCGCATTATTTTGTCACTCACCTGTTGGTAAGCAGCTTGCTCGTCAGGAATCCTGGTTGTGTTTCTTATCAATTATATCTCCTACTGATGTTCATGCTCTTCTAAGTTCCTTAAGCAAGGCATTTGAAATTATAGATAGTAACCAATGGCGGTTTTTTCGCACAGGCGTAAGAGGCGCTTGCCTCGTGCCTTGAGATCCTGAAGGGCCTCAAAATCTATTCGACGCGCATTGCAGTGTTAGCCGGATAGCCGACAGGGAATTTACGACTTTAGGTAGGCTGGAGGGGCCTGAAAACAATTTTGCTCCTGTGGCCTCATATTGTCAAAATCCGCCACTGATTATAACAGGCATTAAACCTGTTACTGTTCTATATTAGGAGCTTAATGCCTGTTCTGTTCCTTGTATCTATGCACCTGCCAAGTTACAGGTCTACGATTTCACCTAGAATGTGAACTTTAATAAAAATATAAGTATGATGAAAAATTAATCAAACGGCATGTTGCAACTGGACTGAAACATATTGAGAAAAAAATAAAAGAATAGTAAGCATAATAATTTAATATTAAAAGTGAGTATACTGGTTATTTTTCATAATTTACTCACTGTTTCAGACGACTCATTTATTTACATGTTCAACAAAAAATAATGCAATAAAATAAAAAGTAAAACTTCGAGCGAAAAGAGCCGTGAAATATTTTTTTATAGAACATTAAATTAGATTACAGTAAAGAACAGCAGTGTTTACAGATGTGCTAACTGTAAGATCTATTCCAAGGCAAAATATGCAAAAAAGTGATCGGACGCTTCATGCCTTAGTTTTTAACACTGGAAGAAAAACACGTATTTAAATATTTGGAGTCAGAATGAAAACGGTTTAAATTTCATTACAACAACGAAAAATATTGCTGCAAATCATATTGAAAAATGTTTTTCAAGAAATTGCTAAGATTGCTGGAAAATTTACGACTAATTAATTGGTATCATTGAAAATAAAATAATTTTCTAAATTTTAAGATGGCGTTAAAATTATTTTTGGTAGTATTATTTCCTGAAATTATCACTGAAAAATGCAACAATTTCAATTAATTATTCAACAATTGAAAATCAAATTAAAATTTCGAAAAAATCGCTTGGCGATGCACATTATTATGACCCTCCGAAGTATAACAGTGCCGAATTTTGATTTTGGTAGCTTTGATAACTTTTGTCAGTGGCAAATCCGGGGGGATATCGGGCTGCAACCCCCAGAACTAAACCAAAATTCTTGATTTTATTTAAAATCACTACAACTGTTTGTTCTTAATTTTCATTAAAAAAAATAATAAAATCGTGACAATATTGCTTTCTGGCTTGACAGGCTCGAAAATTTCCCTACTTTTCTAGTCATTCCACTTGTAGCGTTGACGCGGTCGAATACATTTTTTGGTTAGTTATTTCATTGTATTTTTAATTAAATTATCGAAAGTATTGTAGTGTTCATTATGATTCTTATTGTCAGGTGAGGAAAATCTGTAAAGTGAAAGTGTTTTGGCTTACATAAGCCATGAGGTTTGACATTCGTCACTACGAAACAAAATTTTAATGACCTGCCCCCCCCCCCCCCTCCCAGACCCGAATCCTGGATTCGCCACTGCTTTTGATTCAATCCCTGTAGAGCGCCAACACATAGACAGGCACACCCACCAGCATTCACTTTTATTATTATACTAGCTGTAACCCGCGACTTCGTGCGCGAAGAATTTGAAGTATTAAATTTTTTAAATTCACGAATGTAAATGTTTCGTTACATGTTGAAAGGTAAAAATTAAAAGTTTTGACGGTTGATATTACATTATTGGACGACTAACAGGAGTGTTTGCTGTTATAGTTAGGTAATTTTTTTTATCTATGCTAACACACTTTTGTATACTACGTTTTTTGTTTTACGTTTTTTGCACGGATGTAGAGGTTTTGTGGTCTGGACACACGTGAACACGCCACATATGTTGCCTATGGGAAAAATATGGTTTTCCAAATGTACGCCTGTCCCTTTGAGTGTCTGGCCCTGAGCCTACCTTTTGAAATTGGGTGGCAAATCCTTCGGTATTATCGGAATGCTTGAAATTAAAACACTCTCTCGTTTTTAAACACTCTCACGACGTTTGGACCTAGGTGTGCAATTTGTAACCGTGCGCAGTCTCGGTACATCGAGGTTCCGTATCAATAGTACTGGCACACCGACTTTTAATATCAGCTTGTCGGAAGGTACCCCTGACAATTCTAAGGAGTTCAAGAACTCTACAGGATATGATGTTACTTGTAACACATATATTTTTTTTAATTTATCTGACTTAAACTTTCATTAATCAGTGCCAAAATTACTAATTCAACAATCATTCTCTATTCCTCATATATTCTCCGTTATTGTAAATTACATCATTGTACTCAATGGTATCATCAGGCCCTTATAATCTGTGTACCACCCATCATGCTATATGTCATCCACTTCTACCATTTAAAAGAATACATAAAACAAAATACTATATCGTCGCATATTTTCCTTTAGTTATAATAAACTTTAGTTTCTAAATTTTAATCTAAAAACTCTTGCAGCTATATTCTATCTATCAATAGATTTCTGTCCCGACGTCAATTTATCGACAGCTTCTTGAATAAAATCTGATATGGAAAAGTATAAATCACTAAAATTAAATAGACTGCAAACTCGAAAAATGAAAATCAGGCGTCGAGTTGAGTAATTACATTTATTATTCCATTAATAAATTATGTGTTTATTTTCTCTGAAAGATCACATAATCGCGGCTTTCTTTATTATCACGTGATGTTTGACATTCAAAATAAGTTATTCTACGTGTAGTTTGGCCGTGAAAGCGTAACAAACAGACAGACACACTTTCTCATTTAATATATTATTAAGCATTTATTATTTCTTCGGAAACGCAGGTAAAAATGACAGGTGATATGAACTGCAGTGATTTTTTAATCTAATTAAATAAGCTTTAGAATTCTTTAAGAACCAATGAAAACATTGCCAAACGATATTTGAAAACAAATAAACAGAAAAAATAATGCCAAAGTAATTACACCGTTGCCTAGCAACTCATCAGTATCAATTCTAGTATCATTAAATTTGATTTATTTTAAAATCGTCTGCGTGTCAACGTTTTTTTTAAATTTTGAAAAATTAATACAAATTGAAAGAAAAATGTCACAGATATAAAATTGATATCATTAAAAAGGTAAAATTTTGAACTTTAAGATGGTATAAAAATAATATTCGGGGGATAATTTTCTCCGAACTTACAGCGGAAAAACGGTTTCGGTTACTTTTTAATTAACTGACTGTTTAATTAACTTTAGCGCTTTAAAAAGTTGACAGTAATCTTACCCTAGTCTTAATTAATAAGTGTTCAAAGTTTGGTTGAAATCAGTGCCGTAGTTTAGGAGGAGATGTGGAACATAGATACAAACATACATACAAACATATATACAAACATACAAACCCACAATGACTTTTATTTATATTAAGATTATACTAGCTGTTATGCCCGGCGTTGCTCGGGATTAAAATACTTTCATGTCTAATATTTTTTATGTAAAAACTACTTTTGTATAGAAAATTACAATACCCCAAATTCTTTTATCGTCTGAAAAATTAAAATGAGAATATCAATTGAACCAGACGATTTTTAATAACCGCCGATATTTTTTCCGTAAGTTATTAATATTTGTTATATAAGTACTTCAAATTTTGTTAATTAATCTTGCACTATAAGAAAGTTTTTAACTATTGTTTTGGGATAATTAATTAGATAGTAAATTTTTCAGTAATAAAAAGAGTTAAAATAAGCCAGATCAGTAGTTGCCCCTGTATAAATTATAAATCGTCTGCTTTTAAACTTTTCTTTTATTGTTCTTCCCGAATTCTCTTAATGTGTTCTAGCAACAATTCTTTGTACAAATTGTGAATTTTATACACATTTTAATTTTTGAAAGACTAATAAATTGAGTGCAACGAATTGAACGGAAATGAAACTTGTGTCACTGAAAAGCTATTCTTTTATTTTATTATGGTGTAAAAAAAATAGTTTTTGTGACACAATATTTCCGAATAAAAATATATCGCGGAAAACGATAAAATTTTGTTTAATTTTTAATTGTCTAAAATTTTAATTAACTTTTGGGATTTTAAAAGTTGACAGTGATCTTTCTCTTCTTATATAAAATATTTATAAAAATAAATAGAAATATCAGAAAATAAAGATATATTAATTTTAAAGTCTCACCGTTGCCTAGCAATGGAGTATATATAAATTTCCTTTCTTTCAAAATCGTCTGCATGTATTCAATTATTTTTTAAATTTTGAAAAATTAATAAAAATTTAATTAAAAATTTCACTGATCTGAAATTGGTATCATTAAAAAGGTAAAATTTTGAACTTTAAGATGGTATAAAAATATTTTTTGTGGGACAATTTGCTCCGAAGTTACTGCGGAAAAACGGTTTCGGTTAATTTCTAATTAACTGACTGTTTAATTAACTTTTGAAATTTGAAAGGTTGATAGGTCTCTTCCTCTTGTCTTAAAGAATAAGTCTGCAAAATTTGGTTTAAATCGGTTTTATGGTTTAGGAGGAGATGTGGAAAATATTTGCATAACCCACATTGACTTTTATTTATAGTAAGATAAAAGATATTCAATTGGGTAAAATGTTTCTTCACATTTTAACATAAAACTGAAGAAATTTTGTATATGTTTTTTTGCGGTCAATGGGATGCCATGACATTTTATATCTTTGTATCGGTTATTTAGTGCTGTGAAATTTTAACTTTCAAAGTGTATTCGATTTTGTCTAGTGCGATAAATATTACCAAAGACATACGACCACACAACTATCGTTAAACAAAATAAAAAGAAAGTTTTCCCCAAAGCCAATATAATGAATAATATAATTAAAAGTATGAATAGAAATGTAGTATTATTCTACATGTGTTCTACTACCACTTTTTTCAATATTAGGAGGTGTTTAATTATTCTTTTACTGATAATTTCTCCTCAATCTCTTTTTAAAATTAAAATCGAGTAACACTACATGAAATAACCAATTATTAATTATTTTATTTAGTAATTTCAAAAAATCATTCGAAATAAAAATGACTTAGATCTCACACGACTCTAGCAAAAGTATAATATTATTTAGTTTCATATTTCGAAAAGGAGGAATTTATTGATAATATATGTTCTCAAAGAAATGAATTACATTCATAAGAGTTCTTAAGTGCTTTTTAATTTTAAAATGTAGAACAACTTTTCCTACCCCACTTTTTAAAGAAGAATGACATTCGGTTCTGTGTAAAATCTTGTCGTTTAACTTTCATAAGAGCTAGTAATCTCAAACGATTTCTCAGAAATTAATTTCTTTTCGAAGTTTCTTGCACGCAGAAGTGTCACGTAGGAACTGTACATCATTAAATTTCGTACCACGAAGACAGAAAACAGTCGCCTTAATGGTAGCAAAGAGTGGTGCTTCCACTAACTTAATTTCCTAAACTATTATATGCTTCAACGAAAAAGGAAGAGCAGGGCACGAAACCGATGATTTTCTCTGAGAGAGCAACAAGGAAACGAAACGTGAAAACATCTTTCCGAGAAAATGCCAGGTTCTTTTTTTGTTTTCTGGAGGGAGAAAAAACTCTCCTCCATCCCCCCAACGGATCGCTTCCAAAGATTTCTCAGGGCGTTACCAAAAGGTGCGTGCATCAGACACCGAGGAGTCAGATTGGAGCCGACCGACGGTTGTCATGCCAACAGGGCACGCAGTGATCGACCCTACGCCCCAAGGGTTGCTCAAAATATCGCTGCTACACTACCCGGGCAGATATACCCTTTTAGTTCGAACGCCGAGTGACTCATACGCGGTGTCCACTGTCAACAAGGTTTTCACTAATGACGTAATTCTACGCCGTGTTTTTCTCCCGACATCTCTGTAAGATCGCAGTTGGTAGTTTGCTACTGTAGAAAGGCAGACATTTTGTGGGCATCTTTGACCCATGCGTTCGTTCCATATGGTAAGGCAGGATGCCTAAGATCTCCGCAAGACGTTTCTAGAATCAACCCCGCTCTCTGGTAGACAAGAATCCGAACATGCCTCCTCCAGGACCTGCGGATCAAATTCATGTTAAGGGTGAGTGGACTTTTGATCTATCGATTGCTGAATGGTATCGATTTGTGTTAAAGATGTTGCGAAATTCACGCTATCTAGAGGATCAGAAGACCTTGAAACGTCGCCTTTGTCTTACGCTTTGCTGTAAATCTATCCATTGTTTGAAATTAATGATTGTTAGAGAGAGAGTTTCAGTGTTCTCGAAGGTACAATTTCCTTACACGTTCGATGGTTCAGTTTTAATTAAGGTAGAAGTGAATAGCAGCTGTTGCATGGCGTAGAATGTCACCGATGGAAGAGCAACAGCTGTTGACAGTTTCGCTTAATATCAATGGTTGTACAAAAATTTAGTTGAGATATAAGAATGATTATGGTGCACATTAACTAAAATATTTACTGTTTTCGATCTAAGATAACAGAAAGATGGTGTTAAAGCATACCATAATTTATACAGCATATGAAAGATATCTAATCATACTGTTGCATACAATCAAACTTGTTAAACTGTTAGTCCTTCTGACATTATTCATGTGATATAAAAGAGATTAGATATACATGATAGATTTATATGATTTAATTGACAGTGCACTTCTATTTGGGACTGACTAGACTTCGCAGTATTTAGAGATGCATGGCACCTACCAATTAAATTTACATGTACTGATATAAATTTTTTAAAGCTGAGAATTTTTCAATAGGTGGGAAGATGTTATAGGTCATATACTATGCAAATCATATAAATATGTTAACTTTAATGTCTCAATAGAAATGATAGTATTCTCCTTTTTAAACACTTAATTAAATTTTTATTTAGTGTAAATAATTTCTTATCGGAAATTCAGATTTATATTTGAATGTCCGCTTGGATTTTACATGTACAGTACAGTATGAGAAATATGTGTCTGATATTAGTAAGTTGTAAAATATGTTACAACGACTGCAATAACGATGCCTCATTATTATTACTATGAGCGGTGCGCAGTAGAAACTATGAATTGTTATTCATACTATTTTATTTTTTATTTGTACCAGTACCAATTAACCAAGTCTCGCACTTCATTTGAATACCATCAATTAGTCACAGACAATGCATCTTAATTTGAAGCAAATTACTTTGGGGCGTACAATCCATTATGACAACTATAAGTTTTAAGGAAATCTGGGTTGAAAATATGACTCCATCTATAATATGCATCTCACATCTATTGAATACGTTTATTTTATTTTAAAAGTTATTTTAAGCTTATTCTGCTATTCATTCCACTTCACAAAATATTAGAATTATATTTCCAACTTTACAGATTCCAAACTGAGAAATACTCTAAATAAAACATAAGAAAGGCGTAGTTCGGGTCCGCGCCGTAGATTTTTCGTGAAAACTACGGGATAAAATCATAAAACAAGTGTTTCGCATTAATATGTAATTTAATTATCATTCTCTTTAATACAATATTTACACAGAGTACTATAATGGTTACAGAATAGATAAATCACAAGATATCACAGACCCTTGCTACATGCGACAAACTTGTGATTTATCTATTCTGTAACCATTATACTACTCTGTGTAAATATTGTATCAAAGAGATTGATAATTAAATTACATATTAATGCGAAATACTTGTTTTATGATTTTATCCAGATGTTTTCACGAAAAATCTACTGCGCGGACCCGAACTCCGCCTTTATTATGTTTTATTTAGAGTAGCTTTTGATGGCGCCATGTGTTGACAGTATATAGAACTACATTTCGCGTATGCGCAGTAAAACATTATTTACAACAAATGCTCATATTTCCCGTAATATTCAAATTTTTGAATTCAAATTTTAATACAAAGTTTCTTTTATGTATTGTCAAGCATTCTGTAAGTTTCGTACAATTCGAAAGAAAACTCTGCATGTTATAATCAAAAACCATGCGGAGTTTGAAATTTTCAATTTAATACCAATTTTCACTTATATTCTGATAAATATTTTTATTGTCTCATTTGGGTCCTAGTAATACTCCTCAAGCTCTTTAAAATGGAACCAGAATCAACCTTCTAGCTAAACGCGTTTCCACGCTACACTTATTTATAACCTTACATAAATCTAATTCATAACAATCACGCGCATGCGCCTACACTGGTACGATGATATCACAGGCAAAACAAATACAATGCGACAAACTCTTACAGATATGATCTATCCGTTGTGGGATCAACCATTCTTTTCGCATCATTAGTCTCGTAGTTTTTAGCGATTCAAATCTGACGGAATTTGTGAGACAAGAAAGTTCGACCGACTATCACTATAACGAGCGAAAAGACGTTTTCACGTCAACATTTTTTTTGGATATTGACGGCTTAGAAACTCGTAATAATTAAATAAGCTGAGGAAATTCCTTTCTGTGTATCTTAGGGTATAAATGTTGAATAATTATTTCGAGGCAATTTGAAGTCTTAGTGCTAGAATAAAAATGGGGAAATTCTGAAGATAGTGACTGAATGGATTTCTGGATATAAGCTAAAGAGATAGAAAGAACTGCATATTTTTTTCCTGAGCTATAACTTTAAATCCGGATTATGAATTAAAATTTAGAAGAAAGAATTCTAATAGTTCCTTTCCAGTTTAAATACAACTGTATACAAATTTGAATACTGGACTAACTGAGTGCTAAGATGAGATGATGCTATATTTTTTATGCAGAATTCTCCTGTATTTTTTCATTTTTGTATTGTTTTAGTCTGAAATGAAGTACCAATAGGTAACAGAAATTTAATAGTATTCTTAAAACTTCATATAACGATAGCTCTGTTCAAAGGAAAAACAAGTAAAAAAAAAATGATTATTTTTCTTAGTTTAACATATTTTACGATTGAAATTGAGCTTATTTACCAAATACAAAACAGCAACAGTCCAAGTAAGCTCATGCAACTCATGGATTTCAAATAGAGTGATGTGAATTAAACTTTCAAATACCAATAAATCGAAACTTAAATTTCTATTGATACCTTTTCCAAAATGGTTCCTTGTTACATTTACTTCAAATGTACCCTTTAATGGATATTTGCTTTTTCGTACAATAAATGCTTTCTACTATTAAAATTGTACTAGAAGTTTACAAAAATATCCATACAGGGAAAATGACCGAAATGGAACCATACTTGAGAAGGAAAAATAGGAAAAAAAAGAAAAGAAAAGGAAAAATCGAGTTTTAAATAGCTACAAAGTTAATTTTTTTAGACTCAAATAATGATCACTCATATTTCCGAACACTTCCGCCCTTAAAAAATAATTTAAATTTGTTTAAAATTATTTTTAATTTATTATTTTAATTGGGAAATTTTTTATAATATAAATATTTGATAAATGACGTAAAAAACATATATAAAAATCGATTACTCACATCTTTTCGGTGAAAAATGCTAAAATTTGTACCATAATTATTACTGTACAAATGCTTTTATCGACGATTGCATGTACGCAATTTTTTAATGAGTTATTAGAAAAAAATAAAAATCATTTCAATTTTACGAAAACATGAACGAAATCCAAATAAATTTAATTAAAAAAGTTCTTAAAAACAAGCTTTTATTTAATATACTAAATATCAGAATTTTTTAATTTGAAATATTTTCTAATTTTTAATTTTTAAATCTATTGCCTCTCACACTCACAGCCTGCTGGTGCCAATGGTAGGGAATCAAATTTATTTTATTTTATCATTTACTGATAATTAAGTTCCAAAAGTATTAAAAAGGTGTATTGTCAATTGAGAATGCACAGGTGTACAAAATTTCAAACCTCTGGCACATGAAGAAGTGGGTGGAAAATCAATTACAGAACTTCATCTTTACGAATATGAAACAAGTTAAATAAAAATGCTTAAAAATCAATAAATAATTGCATCGGAAAGTGAAACGTTAAAAAATGTTTACGTCTGAATACACATGACTAGTGTGAAGGCGGAAAATCCATGGTGACATCAAGGGCAATTAGTCATTACCGCAAATCAATACAAGGCTACTACATTTAGCTAGGTAGTTACAATATTCTCGGAGACAGAAGTTCGAGAAATTTTTACTAGACTTTTTCTCGTATTTTTGATTGTCAGAAAAACTTGGAAATTCACGATGTTAATAAATGACAATAATAGAGCAATTTCAGTTACGACTATAAAATTCATATGATTAAAAGAAATTTCTTGTTTTCTTTTTTAGATATTCATAAAACTTTAAACACAATGAAAGTTTTCCTTCTTCATTGTCAATAATTCCCATACATATATGACTGAGAAATCGAATTACTATTTTTTAAAAACTAAAGTAACGTTAAGGATCCTACAGTTTTAATTTTAGCCTTGCATAAGCGAGAGAGTTTTAAATGGATTTGAAGAAAATTTTACTTTCTGCCATATTATCTTTTTTCAAAATCAAAAGGCGCTTGAAAATTAATTAAAAAAAATTGTGTTGATTAAAAAAATATTTCTTTTCGATGTTTTCCTGATAGTTTCACATATGGAATCATATTATTTGTCTAAAATATACTGATATATAGTCGGTGGTGCAAGAATGAAACTCCAAATATTTTAAACTTATATACATAAGTTTGTAATTGCTAGTCTGGGAAAACATTTCTTGAAAACTTTATCAATTAAAAATTGTGCTGTCGATTTTGAACTAGGATTGAAGAGTGAGTGCTTCAAGTATAGTAAAGCACAGTTTATACGTCTTTCAAGGGACTGACATAAAACGATGTATAAATGAAAAGACGTATAATCGAAATTTCAATAAACAACTTCTACTAACGCAAATTCGTTTAAAAGTACTAATATTAAAGTTTTTAAAGATAATACTAGCATATTACTACATAAGGAATAGAAAAACAATTAAATTTTAAAATTAAACATTTATTATGAAAGTGAGAAAAATCAAATCTTTATTGCATATCTTGAGTACTAATTACACATATCTCACACGATTTATGTACATGCAGGTAGGCGTTTAATTAAGAAAATCCTTAACCGTCGTCTGACAGGCTGATTGTCTGTGAATATTAAGTACTTCATTATGAATCGAATTAAGTTCATTGAATGTTTTTTAACTATTCTTTTGACAAGTGAAATAAGTTCGAAATTTTTCAATGGAGTCCATTGCATCTTTAAAGAAAGGTGGAATAACTTCTTGATCATCGCTTAAATTAGCACCAGACAGTTTGTCTTCGATCAATTGTGAATAATTTCGAAATCATGGTGTCTTTATTACAGTTCACGTACTGGAAAAGCGGAAATTTTCACATTTTAGAACGGGGGAAAATATCGTATAACTAAAGCTTTGCGTCATATAAACGAAGCACTTTATCATTACAGTGAATACGAATGAATAGGGACTGTGATGAAACGACATATAAATGTAAACGAAGTATAAATGAGGAAACGTATAAACGGTACTTTACTATACACTCATAATCATTTCTTTTAAAATCTTGCTTTGGATGCGAATGCTTCGGTTCTAAAGAATACATTCTCTTTTTTACGTGACCGAGAAATGAAACAGGGAATAAATAAGTTAAAATATCTATTTCATACTTTTTAGTTTTTTTAGGGGAGGGGGACTTTTATCATACTTCATGACACAGATAAAAAAAATAAAAAACTGAATAAGTTAACGATTATTGTATTCATGCTTGTTCAATTCTTAGTGAATTGACTTACTCACTTTCAGCATATGTTATCACCTCAATTCTCTATATGAATGAGTTATTTTTTTATACTTTTTGAATTGACATACAAACGATCAATATACGACGTCGGCATATCTCAGTTGCATTTATTGGTAGGGAAAGGTTGCCGAATTGGAATCATCTGCATGCATTTTAATGTACAATGATAGAGAAGTAATTTTAATGAAAAACAAATAGTAGAATTTTTTGTACTTTATTTATCTTCAGAACAATGTAATTAACTTTTTATGAAATATATTGTAAAGCAGAAAAAAAAATAGCTTAAAAGACTGTGTCATCGGTCCAATTAAGGAAACTGGTTTCCTAGGTTGGACTATTGGTTTCCCAAATTGGGCCACTAATTTCCTAAAGGGTAATTAAAGCAAACATTTTTCTGATTCTCAAATTCTCACCAGCACACAATGTGTCAACACAAATATGACATTTTATGCACTGAGTCACTTCTTCCTCTATTTCCTCACAAATGATACGCATCCATAGTTTTTATTCTTTTTGATCCAACATTTGATGACTTTAGTGTCGTTTTATTGTTTTTTTGCTTTGGCATGTTTAATTTCCAGTTTATGAGGATTACTAGTGTTGATAACAGCTTTCTGAGCCATTTCTAATAATCCCATTGATTTAAGCAACTACAATTAATTTAGGTAACTACTTATGTTCCAATCTAGGTATTTTTTGGACAACAACAACAACTGAGAAGATCCCCCAACTTTATCTTAAACTGTTTTAATAAAATTATTATAGTAAATTGTAGCCAAACAAATTTCTTATCCGAGGATATATAATAAGATATTTTCCTACTTACTTTAAAACAGCGTAAGGACTTCTTATCCTTTGTTAAAATAATGAATTGATGATATCTAAATAAACCAGCGGGAGTGGTCTCCCCTAAACTTTCTCGTATACTCCTAACACATGTAGAGAAAACTAGAATAATAAAAGACGTCAAATAAACTTCCGTCGCAAGTAAACCAAAGTTGGAACCACGCGTGGTTTGAAGGATCAAAACAAATTCAAATCCTCTGCTCATTCTTTTGCGCAACAGGACCTGGCGAGACTCCCTAAATGTTTGCTTCCTTACAAAATCACTCCAGAATTTGTTTTTGGCAAACTGCCAAGTTTCGGAGCGTCCCTTCCTTGCACAGGCATTGCCACTAGCAGGCATGCGCAGGGAGTTAGTTTCAAAACTGAACAAGTATGCGATTATACAGACCGACAGACAGTCAACCCTTTGACGGATTTGGCCCAAAATTTTATACGGACCTACATTCATGACGATAAAACTGTGTATAAAATTTTATCCATCTGGCTTTTCAAGTTTTTGAGTTATAGCGTTCGCATGACCCCGAACATACAGACAGACAGACTTCCCGTTGACGGATTTTGTCCAAAATTTGATAGAAACCTACAAATTATTTTTAAAGACCACATACCAAATTTCATCCCCGTAGCTCTAATAGTTTTCGAGTTATCGTGTTCACAGACACACACACAGACACACATACAGACACACACACAGACAGACATAATTCCAAAATTGTGTTTTTCGGAATCAGGGAGGTCTAAAACGTGGAGATTAGTCAAAATCTCGAGTTCGAATTTTTTGACGATTACAATACTTTCTCTTTGTATACTTCGTATACGAGAAAGTAAAAAAATTAAAGTATAATATAATTATTTTATATTATAATTATTAAAATATAATATATAATTATTACATTACACTAATTAATTTATATACAATAAATTAATTATAAAGTTAATTGCAATTATAAATTATAATTAAGATTAATTTTATAATTAATTTATTCACCAGTTCTCTAACTGTAACCAAGTAGCGCTTACTCTTAAAAATGATCTCATACACCACAATTACATCGTTACATCACAATTTGCCTATTTTATGCCCCAAATATTTAATAGAATTGAAGTTACGATACCGGTCTAATCTAGGCGCCGGTCCGAATTCGGCGATTCTCCCCTACATTTTCTTGAGGAGAAGGAGCAATTTCATTATCAATCATATACATCAATAAGCAGAAAATTTCGAATAATCGACTGAGTGAAATGGATCAAAAATTAATCTTATTATTCGTTCCAAGGGTGCAAATGCAGAAACATTAAGTCAAATAAAAGCTTGTAAACTAAAAGAAAACAGCTTATGGTCTAATATCTAGATTACAACAATTAAATTCTACGAATGAAAACAAATTA
>BGPR01000114.1:907990-1078088 GCA_013235015.1 Araneus ventricosus
ATAAATCTGTCTGAGAACTCTTCTTTCTGAGTATATTTAGTTTGAATCAAGCTACAGTATGTAGTGAGAGATGTGAAATGAATTATACAACAGAAACACAATTTCATAAATTAATGTCTAAGTGAACCCTCCCTGACTACTTCTTCCGTCAAACCCGTTTTCTTTTGTATCATAACTTTTGTTCATATACTTTAGATCAAAATTTACTCTGCTAAAAATACAGGAAAATTATCCTTTCTTCCACGAGTAAATCCACTTTCAAAAGCATAGAATTATTATTTTTTCTTTTCATCTGAACTTTGTTCAGCAAATTAGTACTAAGTTCTTGTACGTTTTTATTTCTAAGAATTTCCTAATTACTGTACGCGGAGATTCTCCTATTACGAAATGTAGGTGAGAGTGTAAGTGTTAGAATTCTAAATTCTTGATTAGGATTTTCAGATATTTAAAAAATTCTTAACTCGGATAAATTTTTAACTCAAAGCCGGGAAATCTGCAGTTTATGTCAATTTATTTATTGAGCTATAGTGGTAACCAGGTGTATAATTTTTTTACCAATGTACTTTTGTTGAATTTTTCAAAACTCGATAACCAGGAAATGTTATATCACTTATGGTGTGTAGAGTTTTGTTTTTTCTGAAATATATTTTCTTCTTACTGGAATATTTCGCTGAAATAGTTTTTAAACAGAGAAAAGATTCTGTTATCCTAATTAATTGATCTGAAATACAAATTAATTGGATTTTTCTAATCCTTAAAAATATTATATTTGCAATTTAGTAAATTTAATGTAAATCTAACTATCATTTACAATAATGATTCAATTCCAAAAAGTAGACTTACCCTTCGCTATAACAAAAATCTCCAAATTATGTTCATAGCATTACATT
The DNA here is from genome assembly GCA_013235015.1 of Araneus ventricosus. Taxonomy (NCBI): domain Eukaryota; kingdom Metazoa; phylum Arthropoda; class Arachnida; order Araneae; family Araneidae; genus Araneus; species Araneus ventricosus. Next base: position 908,881 of record BGPR01000114.1, read on the forward strand.
TTAGAAAAGAGATTGAACAACAGTGAAATCTCATTTAAAAGCTCAGATTTTTTTGCTTAACTTAGAATGAAATCAACGTCATTCACAGTCTCATATTTGAAACTGTATTATACTCAATTGATTTTTTTAATGAAACTGGAACATGATGACGAAATCGAGGTATACCCTCCTTGAAATGAAAAATACAATAATTGTAGATGTATTTCATAATCTTTTTCACTTTTACTAAAGTACAAGAATGCTGCTATCAACTAAACACTTTATTATTGTTTATTCCGCTAAAGTATTTTACAAAAAACAATTAAAGGTACATTTTACGATCAATTTTTAATTTTTGATATTTTTATATTAAAAAAATGAGTAAATTCAATGCTTTTCTTTATCTTTTTTCCTTTCAGTTGTCCATTAAGAGAAAGCAAAATAAAAAATTTTGTTGATAAATTAAAAAAAGTATTTTTAAAAATATACATTCTTTATCGAAAGAAGAAATATTAATAGCTGAAGCAATGGGTGTGGGCTTGGACAAAGAAAGCGGCTCCAAACACTTAACAACTGCATAACTTAGAACATCTCATCTAAAGAAGTTCTGGAAGGAAGTTTAGATATTATTGAACACGAGGGGAAATAATCCTCAAAACAAAAGAAAGAAGTTCTTTTTATTTCTAAAGGAAATCAATGTTTCTGCGAAGCAGAAGATGGTTTAGTGATGAGAAACAACAGATGATGCCGATGCCATCCGGAAAGGAGAAATTGTTTCGCTTTTTTCTTTCTTTAGATTTCGTTTAGCCGAGCGGAAAAGTTTTAGAGTTGCATCCTGTCTTGAGTTTAGTTTTCCAAAACTTTTATCAGACTTATTATTATCATTTTTTTATCTTGAAATATGGTGTTTTTTTTGTGTGAAATAATTACACGCGATGGATTTGCGGAAATGTCCTCAGTCAAGACATTCTTTTTGAACGAAAGATTCAATCTTTTGCATTTCAGTAGTATATTTGAATCGATGGATTTACAAACAAATTATAAGATGCACGAGAAAAAAATATTAGTAATATGAAAAAATTATTGCGTACTCGCAATATTTTTATACTTATACTTATTCTGAAAACTTTATTAGCAAAGGAAGATATCTTTTCATTTATGCGAACTAGATTAAATAGTTTTAAATTTCGAATTCTATTTAAAGAGGAACTTTTATTTTCATTTATATGATCTAGATTTAATAATTTTACGTATCACATTCTATTTAAAAGAAATACATCTTTTTATTCATATGAACTTGATTTTACAGCGTTATGTTACACATTCTATTTAAATACATAAAATGAAAAAAGTAAACGAAAGGCTTTTCATATTTCAAATTAATATGCTATTTCTTTTTATGACAGACTTAAAATAAGATTACTGTAAAATTCTGAGTTTAAATTCAATCAAAAGTTTATGTATGAAAATATACAATAAAATTTCTCATGCAAGACACATGAATTAAAGATTAAATAAAACTAGCGATTTCTTGTAAAATAGAAATTTTTGCTATTAAGCTCAATAACCTTACAAAAACAACTTACCTTAATTTCTTCATTATTTTTATTTTTTGATTCATTAAACTTTTACTTTGGGTCAGTTAATTAAATTAACTTGTACTGCTGTGATCATAAAGCATCGGAAATGCTTCATTTAAAATACATATATACTAGAAATCGGTTGGAAACTTTTATAAAATTTTTTACTTCGGTTTATATAAACATCTGACAACATTCAGATGCTGATTTCATACTTTCGTCTGAAAATAAATTTGCTTTTAAAGAAATTATAATATTAACTTCATAGATTGTCCGAAATGGAGAAAGTAATTGAGCATGAACATGCATCTTTTTTTGCGCAACGCACTTTCTGCTATGAAATCATTTGAAGTGTTGCAAAAAACCTTTAAAGACGATCGTTTATCAAAAAGCAAGAGTATTTGAGTGGTATAAAATGTTTAAAGGAGGGTGGAAATTAAGTAAAAAATCAAGGTAATTTTAACTACTTTGCTTTTTTATCAGTACATAATGAAGATCAAATAGTTTCCGGAATTTTTAAAACACGGGCTTTAAGTTCAATTAATGTGTTAATTTTATTTTTCAAATATTCCTTGATTCTCCAATGTCTATGTGATTTGATCTGAATTTGATGGATTTTATTAAAAAAATGAAGGCATTAGATTTCCATCCTCCTAATTTAAAATTTCATAGCGAATTCTTCGTGATAATAAACTGGAAAGGCATTTAACTTTTGATTTTTGTTTTCTTTTAAACTTTTAGCATATTTCTTCGCTTTTTTTGTTTTTCTATTTCAATTTGTTTATTTTAGGTATATCGATGTTTATGTTCTGGTAATATTATCTGTTTTTCAAATTATGTTATTCAAGTGCTAAGTTTGTAATTTCTTTTTTAGCTTTCAATAAAGCTTCACGCATACCTGCCCTGGCACCGAGTTCGGGGGTATGCGTGATGATAAAGATAAATGTGTATGTGAAGATGTTTGAGTTAAATCTGTCGCTGCGAGTCACGCATTCTCACATTGATGTGACATGGAAGTTTGGAGGGTGGGATGCCGGTTCAGTTGTTGTCTTTAACATCAAATCACAATATAAATTACGAGATCCGCTCCAAGTTAAGCCTCGTGTAACTATAAAATGGGACGTTAATGTAAATAATTTAAACCAAATTACGATTGCATGGCTTAAAATGATCACGATAAGAAGAAACCCTATTGCTTTAACCCTTTGCACTCTTATGTGGAGTCAGACTCGACATTCTGAATGATGCATCTTTTACACAATTCTGTTGGATAGTGCTGTTATAAAAACCATATAATAGCAAAAACACACAGACTAATTTAGGAATTGAAACAAATTAATAACAATATTTTCCAGCTTCAGAGCTAAATGAATCCTTACACTCACACGTGTATAATGATGCAACTGATCATCTTTGGGAGTGTAAAGGATTAATGAAGACATCGTTTTGCAAGATATTGAAAATTTGAAAAAATATTTCAAGTAATAGAAATCTTAGTGATTCGGAGCTTAGTATGCTCAGCTCATCATTTCAAAATGAACTGAATGAAGCGATTCTGTATCCCTAATAAGAAAAGACATTGGAAGCAAAATTTTCACGTAGTTTTGAAATATTAAAGTCACTAGATGTTCTGCACTTCAATCCAAGATACTGGATGGGGTCAAATCCCCTCCAAAAGGGGGGGGGGGTATATATAAGCATAAATAAGATATTTTGGTATTACTTTTGTTATTTTTTTTCTTCAGGCCAAGTATCAACCCTTTCGGCCTAATGGGCATATACGTCCCAGAGTTTAGACTTCATACCCTATTGGTAGATAAATCATTCCACTTTTACATGAGTTTTTATGTTTTCGATGTTCTTAAGGAATTAGGGAATAAAATCATGATTAAAGAAACATGGAAACACTTTCAGATGGCAAATGGCGGACTTATGTTTCTGAGCTCGCACATTATTCAAGATTCAGTTGGTTTATTTTTTAATTTTACAGTAAGTGCAAATATATTTGAACCATACTTAGCGTAAAATAGTTCTTATTAAGTACTATTTTAGCCTTTTTAATATCAGATTTAAGACATTTTGAATAAATTATTTTTGTGGGATATATTGTCCCTATCGTATTTAACAGTGGGACAATATATCCCATCAGTGACAAAATTACTACGAGATTATTGTTACGAAGCTGTAAAGTTGTTTCCCTGACATGCTAATCTTATGACAGGAAAAAGAGTCCTATTTTACGTTTAGTAAAATTTAGGGAGGAGAATTCTTTAGAAGATGATGTTTTTAAAATTTAAATCTAGTTCATCTTGTTTTTTAATATGAATTATTGGCCAATAAGTAAATAACAGGGCAATCAGGAGTTAAATTCAAATTCGGGCACTTTCTTAATCGTTAACAAAGAATGAGAAAACGAAATTGTATCAGCTTATCTGGGAACTGTTTATTTACAAGCAAAATATTACGAGGAGAATCTGGAGCACACAATTCAAATTCGGGACATCTCTGGAATATTTTTCAATCACGAGAAACAGTTTAAATTCGGGCATGTCCGTCCGAATCAGGACATCTACTCATTTTAGTCAAAACTGATGTCACCACTGAAAATTTCAAATATGCAGATGACTCTCAACAAAGGTTTCATTGTATAAGAAAGTTTATAGTCTGAATTATTAAATGTGTTATTTTTTCTTGTCTTTTTTCCGTAGGGCTTTATTATTTTCCATAGCATATAGCAGCTGTCTTTAAAGAATTTTTTGAATAAAAAAATTTTATTCAATAAATAATCCATTTGCTATCAAGAAATTCTATTCTTTTTGAATTTTTCATAGAGAATTTGAATTCCAGTTCATATCGGATGAGAAAATAAATATTTCTATGAATTTCAGAATTGAATCTGACATTAACAGAAAATATAAACCTTAAATCTAAATAAATATTCAAATGAAAGATTTTGTGCATTGAGAAAGTTTTAAGTCAGAAATTTCTGGTGTATTTTCCTTCGTACAAACTGTTATAGTTTGACACTTAATAGTGGAATTCTTCACCTTAGTTACGTAATAAAATCTAGTATGTGTTCCCAAAATCGCTTTTTCAAGCGCAGTCAATTTAGTAAAAGTAATTATTTTAAAAATTATTAAAAAAAAGAACAGATAATTTTCGCATCTCTTTCAGGCAGATTTATTTATTGATTAATAATACTTTTTATATGCTACATTTTAAGACTTGAGAAAGGAAAGACTATTAGAAAATGAATTATAGTGAAATAGTCTTATTAGTTAAAATTTAAGTTCAAAACTTATTTTTTAACAAATTTTTCTGCATTCTTTGTACACATTTAAAAAGACTTACAGAATTTTTCAGCAATTCTCAATGTAGGGTTTTTAATTAATTAAAAACTAAATCCTTTCATTATTTTCCTGTATTCTTTAAACTACCCGTTTATAGGGATTTGCACAATATTTATTGAAAAATAAAAATAACGAAGCAATTAAAATAATTACGCATTCATTTTTGAAACTTAAACGTATCTTCATTAGAAATTCCATAAATTAAAAATCCTCTACAGAAGTGTGGAAATATTTTATCATAAATATGAGTAACTGCTTTAAGTACGAGTACTTTCCTGGCTGAACGTTTCATAATTCTTGAAGAACAGAGCAATCCATCTTCTGGAACCGTTTTGCCCGTGTGCTGACCTACTTGGCATGAGTGAAATGTTTTCAAGAGCACTTGACATGCAGCACTTGCAAAGTGGCTCCTAATTAATTAGCTCCGTGAATAAAAATTATGAGGGTAGATATACGTACAGATTTGTTACTGTTATGTTGAGTGCTTGAAGATACAGGATTAATTATCTGTTGAAATAACCTCTTTTTTTGACTAAATACGAAGGTTATTTTTGCATCCACTCATTGTTTAAATTCAGGATTAAGTTTTCTGCGAATTTATTATAAAACTTTAAGGTTTAGCTTTAAACAGAAAAAGGGGGGAAGGGAAGGGAATGGTTAATAATTCTTATTTGGAATTATAGGAAAATTAAAAGACATTTTTAAATCCATCCAATTAACAATCTCAGCATGCATCTTTTTTCACGTTTAAAGAGTCTTGTAACTTAATTAAGTGATATTAACATTGGTCAAAACTGTAAAATATTGATAACTGGCAAAGGTTAGACCTACAGAAATTTATAGTTGCAGATTTATAAAATATTTACTGAGCTAATGGAGGAGAAGATTACTTAACTACTGTGAAACAAATAAATTTACAACCTCCTCTCCTGAGATACTTAGTGATTTTTTGTTACTTAATAAAAAAAAATGTAGCATCTCAAATTGTTTCTCCAATCAAGACTGACTTTCTTGCTTCCTGGCTTATAGACAGTGGCGGAGACTTGGGGGGGGGCAGTCTCCCTCCCCTACTTTTTGCGGAGAAAATCAGTGGTGGCTCGTGTTATGTAATCTTCGGGGTGCTGTAACTTTTAACCAATCCTTCACTATGCAGTGATGCATATTTGTACCACTTAGGGTTTTTTGTCTCTTTCTATTAACTTTGAGTAATTTTATATTTAATCAATAAACCTAAAACATTTTTCTCTTCTAATAGGTAAGTATTTTAACAATTCTATTTTAATTAAAAAAATTAAAACTAAAAGTTTGTTTTCCATTTCCTGTATTCCTTACTACATTTATAAAGATTCACACAGCTGCGGTTGAACAATAAAAGGACAATATAAAATAATTTTCTTGTCAATTAACAAGAAAAATGCTATACTATAACTTAATATGAAAATAAGAATAAGCGAATACTATTTACTAGTATCATTAAAAATTACTTAAAAATAAAACCCATTCTTCTTGTTTTCTTTCCAGAGAAAATATTAAAAATATTGTCCTTAATGCTTGTATGACGATTAAAAAAAAGTAACCCGCTGAAATCAAAACAGCTACATATAACCTATCCCGATTCATATTGTGTTGGTCAGAAAATATTTTATCATTTTTTTGAATGTTAAAAAGTAGACTTCAAGTTCTGATGTAGTATAAATTGCCTAGATGAAAATAAAAAGCGTAATTTATTCTATTACATCTATCTAAAGGTGCACTGTGATATCTTAAGATGGGAATAAAATTATCAATATTCTTTCAGAAATTCTGTTCCTTGAAGCAAATCGTGTTTCATTTGAAATCGATGCTTCTTAAACTATGAATCATGATCCTAAATAAGATGGTACAGAATACTGAGGGTCGCGAAAATTTTGAAAACAATTGTATCACGGAAAATATCTCATCAGCATTACTAAAAATTATCGAAAAAATCATTTGGATTGCAAGAAATTTCATTCAAATTTAATAAACATAAAAACTGTTTCAATTAAATTTCTACTTGTAATTAATTATTCTTGATTTCCTTACTTATTTTCAAAGTTTTGGCTCGCGAAAAAAATTTCCGCTGTGGAAAAATGTTTGAAACTCCATTTTCAGCTTAAAAACGTGGTATTTGAAGGAAGGGGAAAGCTTCCGCTCTTTAACTACGCATGCTCGCAGGCGGAATTCGGAGCTGCAACGCTAGACAGTTCTAGTTACTTGTAGTTACTTTTTCCTCAGCGCGTAATCTTTGGGTAGTGAAAAAATAAGACAGAGAACTTAGTTTTCTGCCTCAGTTTTTACTCGTGGTTTTATTTGAACATAGAAATCGTTTAATGTAAAATTTGGTTAGATAATTGATAGATTTAAGCATTTAATGAGATACAATATAAATTGATTAAATTTACACAATGGAAAAAAGTTGGGGGTGCTGCAGTACCGCAATCCCTATGCATGAGCCGCCACTGGAAAAAATTAAATTTTAATTTCATTTTAGCTGTATAAAACTAGGAATTATAAAATAATATTGCCCCGAGAAGCTATAACAGCTAAATTTGCAACTACATTTTTAAATTCTGTTATCTACCCCCTGTGCTCCGGGGTGCTTTTAAGTGTCTATAAATTTGTTGACCCTCACTTTTGCCCCCCATCGCCGCCACTGCTTACAGAGAAAGAAGTAAACTGATCTAGTGATAAGGTATTGGCTTCGGTATTGGAGGGACCTATGTTCCAAACCCGATTCCATCAAAGATTCTCCGTTTAAGTGGGCCTGGTTCGCGTTGAATCAGATATTGAATGTCAAATGCTCTCCCGCTAGTGCGGAGAGGAGATTTGGACAGAGTCTGCTGTTTCGTAATCTGCTCACTGTTCAAGGTTACGAGGTCCATTTCAAAATAGATTTGGTATTGTTTTGAAAAGGCACGTTTAATAAATTAAATATTCGATGTTTAAACTTGAAAAATTTATTTGCAGAATCGATTCATGCTCATATAATGCATGTCAAAAGATCCGAACCCTTTCAATTTTAGAATCCATTTCGCATATTGCAAGAAGGAAAGGGACATGATACCTCAGCATTGCGCAGTTATATGCCAGTTTATCTTTTTCCTTCTCTTCTGATATTGGTTAAGTTTTTATTTTATTATTTATTATTATTTTGTTATTATTTATGTTTTCTTTCTTAATTTTATAATTTAATTCAAAATATTTGTTTTTCTTTAGCTAATTGCTATTCTAATAAATTTAAAATAAAAAATAAATAATAAATTCTAAATTGCTAGATAAAATTTTTTTCTGGCATAGGAATTTGTTCTTCAAGAGACAATTTTTTGGGAATTTTAAACATTTAAAATTATATATGTATATAAGAAATGAACAATAAAATTGGGTAAAAAGGAAAAGAATTTTTTAAATTAATTTCATAAAATAGTGCTGTATCCGGTCTGCTACCATTTCATGCCCACCTGAGCCGATTGCAAAGAATCATAATGATTCTAGATAGGAAGGCATGAAGTGGTGTTATATGTACAACAGTAACGTCATGTATGTTGACCCTATTCTCATTTATTTATTTTATTTTACTTCACTTGTTTTATGTTTGTAAATATGAAAGTTTGTAATCGATATTTAACTCACTTCCTGATGTGGTAGAGTTTTGAAATTTTGCCCATTTGTGTGTTGTCACTGAGAGTAGACTATTTTAAGAACTTAGATACTAGTAAATCGATTGAATTCATTAAATTTTGATTCCATGGATGTGGCGCCACCTGGTAGTAAATTGGAGTAAAAATTGACTTAAAGATTCCATAATATCTATGACAATGAATCATAAGTTGAAAACTGAAATGTAGAAAATATTTAAAATAAAAAAAAATTCTGCTTTTTAGTACACTAATGAACTGCGTTAAAAAACTGTTTTTGTTAAATTTATTTTTATTTTGTCATCACTTTGTTGGACACAGAAGTCTGAATAGAGAAGTAAAGTGCTGTCATCGTCGTTTGCCTAAAGCTAAAAATTACCATATGTTTCCTCAACAGCTCTTATTGACAGAGCGAAGCGAGATGGTGTTTAAACTCGGCCGTTCGGCATTTCCTCTGTTTGTAAACTTGCCTGTTACGCAAGTCAAAACAAAACGTGTGGTTCGATTTTCTTCAAATTTGTCATAAACGTTACTTGAAGTTATTAAAAGCGACGTATGTGTGAGGATTATTATTTTTTGATTCTGTTTCAAGATGGAAGCCTTTTTTAATGGTTTCAGTGCTTGGTGAGTCAATGGCAAGTTTGGCACCATTAAAACAATTGAGTCAATTTGATAATGGCGAGACATTTAATTGTAATTTCGTTAATATTGATAAAAACAGAGATTTGTGTTAATAATTCGCATTAGAAAAAAACGACAAAACTTTTAAAGATTGTGATGAAAAGCTGATCTTCGAGTTTTTCGGGGAGATACGCGAGTTCTACTGTTCACAGAACTACTAATGTTATAGCTTCAAAATGGGATTTAATATTATAAATAAAGAAACTTCAAAATATGCTACGCAATTTCATGCCAAGATAATTCAATTTTAAATAAATTTTTAGCGTGTCTATCTGGTTGCTGAATTCAAAGATGAACCTGGTTCCGTGCTGAGAGTTTACATGGTTTCTTTCATTGGGAGAAGCATGTCTTAATGAAATGATATACACATTGGCTAAAACTGGCAAAAGTTAGACCTTAATAAATTTACGGTTTAGTATATTAAGGAGAGGAAAAGGTGGTTTAATTCCTGTGAAACAAATAAATTTACAATTCTAACCGCCCAGTACTTAGTAATTTTGTGTTATTTAATAAAAAATCTTAACATCTGAAATTGTTTCTCCGAGATTTCCCCAGAGATTGCTTCTTCAATCAAGATTGCTGACTTTTTTGCGTTCTCGCTCACAGAGAAAGAAGAAATTTTTTAAGAAGGAGAAAGGGATATTTCGGAGAAAACTATTTTATTTACAATTTTATTAGAAGTTTACATAAGAAATGCTTGGAAAGGGAATCTTTATTCTACTCTCGAAGATACAAATTGACAATGAAGATACAAATGAAAATAAATAGATAATTAGGTTTATTTGTCTAATTGATTTTTCAAACAAGAAAAGTTGCATCTACGTTAGATTTTAAATTCAATATTAGACTTTTTTCAGATATGCCCAGCTTAGTTTAGTTTAGTTATATTAACGTTCTATTTTGAACAGATATGCCCAGCATTATAACGATGAAATAATATTTGGGTATGCATCTGTATGTTTGTTCTTTGCAGCAGAAACAGTTGGACTACATATTACCTAATTTAATGTAAAAATACTTGGGAATGTACGCCTTATAAAATTAAAATAGGAAGCAATTTTTTTTTAGTTTTCAGCTCGATTTTAACGTTTTTTTAATTCATCTTTGAACAAAATTTTGAGATTTTCCTTGATAGTTTTATTGGATAACCCCCAAAATATATTGCGCTACCTTCAAATTTATATAAAAAAAATTAGCGATGTTAAGTTTACTGTGGAAAAATTTAGATACTTTTACCAAATTTTTGAAAAAAACAACAACATAACAAATAGTCATATTTTTTATGGAATTCTTTTCATTTAATTAAAAATATTTCTAGCTTGATTGCTAACTGGAATGATAATTTGCTTTCATTATATCGTCGGTTTTATTATTTTAAAGGAAGGTTTGTTTTATATGATGTGCGCATGGATGGATTCAACTTGTTTTCATTTTTTTTGCATTCATGATAGTTCATACTGTTAGATAAATGCGTCTCTTTATTTGAACATTTGAAATATAATGTTCAAATAAAATTAGTTTGTTTTCTAATTTTAAGGGTGATTGAATCGAAATTGCGGGAAATTATTGTCAGTATGATTAATAAGTTTCTGGAGGGATTAGCACTGGGAAGAAAATGCAAGTTAAAGAATAAAATCTTTAAAATATAGTTCTCAGATATGTCTGTTGATACATTCATCATTTATGTTTACAAAACACACTTTACGTCAATGGCTGATGCTTTCTGTAGTTTATAAATTTAAGTTTTAATTTAATCGTGTAGTTTATAAGTTAGTTGGCCTTTAAATTCCCACAGTGGTTCGGATATTTAAAGAAAACATATGCTTTATCTTTGGTTTTTCTTTGAATGAAAACATTATAAATAATAATGTAACTCATTGCGGGAAAAGAACGCTAAATTGTTGTATTATTGTCAGTTACAGAATTTACTCAATCATTCAACCAAAAGAGCAATAAATTACTCTTACATTTCTCATTTGAATAAAAGGAAACCTTTGACATTTCCTTACAATTCTTTTTTGATGTTTTTCAAACAGAATGTACAAAAAAAACTTTCATGTTATGTCTTTTTAGAACTATTCATCAAAAAAGACGAGGAAAGAAAACGAGTGCATCTCGCATTGCATTCCAGAACCTAATGATCTTTGTAATCTGTTTCCAATCTCGAGAATGAATTAAAATTTCTATTGTAAATATTCCTCTTTTTGAAGCCTAACTGATTGAGTTTCAGCTTCAGAAATAAAACGTCATTCGATTGTGATCATTATTCATTTGGTTTCTGATGATAAAAAAATTCATTTTCTGCTCTTATTTAGATTAGTTCTTAAGTTTATTTCAAAGCCAAAAATTTCCACATTATTTAGAATGTGATATCCAGAAGAGTTAAAAAGAATTTCTGAATAGATTTTCACAGAGAAATTGTTAAAACAGTGGGTTGTCGAGTAGAATTTTCGAGACCATGAAAACTTGAGTTATATTAGAATTCTGGCAATACTTTGTATTGGATCCTCCAATCCTAATTTAAACTAAATTATAAACGTTGATTTAAAATATTTATTTGAAAGTCAATAAACTTACTTAGCCCTTAAATTCTCAGTGTTGCCTCAGTGTGAAATCTTGAAAATAAGACTGAAGCTCTAATGGTTGTTGTTGCCAATAGAATACATACTTAAAATCCTATTAAATTAATTTACAACATAAAAATGGCAGCCTGATGACGAAAAATAAAAATAAATTGATGTTTTTCACTTGAGGTTGCATCTTTTTTGCTTTGTTTATACGCTTGAGAATATCATGTTTTATTCTACAAAGTTGAAGGAAATTCATGTCTATATTATTAGTTCTTAAAATTATATGTTTAATATTATAGAATTTTATCAAGGAGATTTTTTTCTCAGTTGAAGCCCAGTGTTGTCGATTGGTAACATACTGTTTTTAGCCGTAAACCATACTCAAAACAAAATAGGATTTTAAAGTATTTTTTCCATGTTTTATTCAAGAAATGAAAGTCAAAAAACATTTTCAAGTCACTTTTTTAAAAAATCGGACATTTAAGGGTTAAAATTGAATCACTTTGTGGAAAGATGAAAAAAAGTTTCATATACCACTTCTAAAGAAGTTCTCAGTCAAAAACCTTTCTTAGCATTCTAATTTAGTTTGATATTTTAGATTAATTTCGGTTTAAAAGCTACACCAGCATTACTCAGAACGGACATCGTAAAGCTGGTTTCCAAACGACAAGCGATTGTAAATTGATAAAGCTGATGCAGCACTTCAGTGTTAGTAGACAAAGCTGGCTAAATTTTTCCTTAAAAGCGGCAGTATTTATCGAAAACTTTTCTCGTTTAATGAAATTAATAGAAGAAAGCCACTCCAAGTCCCATAGTAAGAATTTTTTGAATGACACGGTTTCGCATAGAAGAAAAGGAATTACCTGTCTTTTATCAGTTTATCGAAACAAAGAAAGGCTTTAAATTTTAACATTCTAAGACTTTTTACTCTACGATTTCTTTCTACTGTTTCGAACTTTCGAATCAGGAAAATCGTTCAATGCTTTTCCCAAAATCTCTTAATCGCGTTTGAGTTTGTGCGATCAAAGTGAAAAACCTTCTCTTACACACATATTCCACACGAGATTTCGGAACGAATTTTAACGAATTACGCCATTTCCAAAAAATTCCCCGGTAATGCTGCTTTAAAAAGAGAGTAATTTATTACCTCTCTGTTGAGGTTGCGCTTCGGAAAAACCGTTGGATTACTTTTTTAGAGCATCATCACTTTAGTTGATGAGTATTCAAATTTTTCTTTTTTTAGATTTACGCGTTGGAAATTTCCATGAATAAACTTCAGCGTCATTTGCAATTTTTACAGTTTTTTTTATCTGTGTTGAACACAAGCATGAAATTCGCATCTAAATATCTGAAAATAGCTCTTTTTTATACTCAGGAAAAGCATTCTGAAGTCATTAATGTGGAATTAATTTTTTAGACACGTTTTAAGGTTGAAAGCAATGGAATGTTTTAGTCCCTTAGGGGCATTTTCTTTAAATATGTTATCAGCATTTAAGAGAAAAAAAATATTGAAAAACTTATTTAAGGATATCTTTTATTTGAATAAAAATAATCGGAGGAGGGTATGCTAAGAAATAATTAAGGAATTGGAAATGAAGTAGAAGCTAAAATAAATGTGTTTAATGGGCTTGACTGGTTCAAATCTTACTACGAAATTGTAGGATATTTAAATTAGATCCATGAAAAGAAGAAACACGTAATTAGAAGGATTTTTTTGACAGGAAAGAGTAATTGAATTCGAAGTAAGAGAATTTCCTGGAAATTAAAAGAAAATCTCTCAAGTTTTTATAAAAAAAAATTCTTGGAATCAAGGAAGCTTTTTTTCGTTTGTTAAAAGAATGCTTAAAAGACATTTCGAGATTCTTCAGATTGGTCAGTGAAAGTTGGTGTAAAAAAGTCTGTCAACGTTAATTTCGCCTAAGTCATCCTTCTAAGAGTTTTTAGGGGAAAATTTTCATCAATTGTCGCATATATTAATACAAATTCCAATTTATTCTTATATTTTTGTCTAATGGAAATTTCTATTTTCACTAACAAAATAAAATGTTGAAAATCAATCATATATTTTAAAATATATAACAGTAAATGTTTTCCTTTACATTAAAAAAAATTCTAGCTTCATTACGTACGAAACCACTCGAACAATTTTTAAGTTTAGTTATATTAACGTCCCATTTTGAAGCAACACGATGGTTATTTTGGAACGGACCTCGTAATTTTGAACCGCGATCAGATGACGAGAACGACACCTGACCTGGCACCCCTCTCTCCAAATTTCCGCACCACACCAGCGGGAGGACGTTTGACCCCTACGTATGACTTAAAGAGCAACAGGCCCAATACACGATGACTCTTCAGTGGTTTCTAACCCGGAACCCTCCAGATCAGAGGCCAACACCTTACCACTAGGCCACCGCGGCATCCAAATATTTTTAAAAAAATAAAATAATTTTCTTCTTAATCTATTATAATATTTTATTGAACCTGACTTTTTTACTTAAAAATCACAAAGTTAAATAATATTCCATAGTGTGAATTATTAATTTTTCAAAACTGGAGTACAATTAATAGTTCTAGAAAAGAATATGCTTCAGTTTTTGCTATTTATTTATCTGAAAAAAATGGTTTTTACTATTTCTTTCTTTATCTCATAAGGAAGATAATAAATTTCAATTTTGCCGAAATTTTTGAATTCATCACATTATCAAGCTCATTAAAGATACATTTCTACTGTAAGTTTCGTCAGAGTACATAAATAAATATTTTTTTACAGATTTATTTAATTGAATATGTGCTTCTTATAGAGACATCATTACAGCATTATTTTTCAAAAGTTTTATCTTTTCGCCCGGGGGGGGCCCCAGGGGGTCTACTTACAAATGCAGTTACAAAAAAAAACCCTATCATCTATGTACTATTCCGTTAGAGACAGGGCCGGATTTACACATTTCTATGCCCTGGGCCAAAGCATATTCTGCGCCCCCCTTCTCAAAAAGTTGATATATAATTCTCAATTTAATATCCTACAGTTTATCTTTGAAACATACATTAAATTTTTAATTCAAAATTACACTACTTATAAAATAACGCGATATTAACACCTGCAAAAATACTTCATCGAATTGCTTGAAATCTTCTGAAATACCTACTACAACTCCTTCGTTCGCGTTTTCGTCCATGAATAAACCTGAAGGGTCATTGAAGTGGACAGACCTTATTAAATCGATTTCAATGCAAAGAAATTCAGGGGCAAGAGATATTAAGGTCCACAGAAGACAAAAAATTGTATCTATCAATATATTTAATATGACGAATGCTAATTTCAAAAACATCCTTTTATACGGCCTTTTCAAAATAATACTGAAAATTTTCAAATATTTGGTTGTTATTTCTTTTGTATATGCGCACTCTGACGACTGTGCCCTAGGCCATGGCCTAGGTTCATCCTAGGGAATCTGGGCCTGGTCAGAGGAGCCCTAATCGTCCCCAGGCTTGAATGTGTAGACGTTATTCCGGTAGCGCCAACATTTATCGATGAGTTTTGGGCGATAGGAGTTATCTCAATATTGGCAGATTTTTGTCTGAGGTTTTCAAAACGGAATTGGTCGAAATCTATAATTATTGCGTATTCAGTATTTGGTTTTCTGAAGTTGAGAAATAATATTTTTGAAAAGACTTTTCTTAACATTACAAAACAACAGTTAGTTCAAGGAGACATTTCTCTTACTATCTTACTTCTATATAGATATATCAAAAACTGTAGTGATTTAGCTATTCAATGTAATTGAATTTGATGAAATTATTCACTGATTTTTAAGTCTACTCGTAGAAATAATCTTCCTTCAATTGTATACTAATGAATGAATTGAATTTGTATACTCTACTTTGACAACATCGTATATAGAGTCCAACTTTAGGAATTTCCGGAACAAGGTTCTCGAATTTTCCATTTTACACCAATTGAAATGACTTTTTAAAATTTAAACCTTTGCTTTAAATATAATCGTTTGACTATTTTTTCTCAGTATTTGTTTTAATCTAGAATGCTGAAAATTCAGTATTGGTTTGGAATGAAAGTTGCCCATTTCATAGTGTGTGAGGACAAAATATAACTTCGAATGTCTCCTGCTTACACAAGTGTGGTCGGAGTTTAGTAAAACATTCACTGCATAAGCTTCGTAGCATCATGTGTTGACTAGATGAACATTGGTAGAATTTTAAAAAAGTGCATCCTTCTTGTGAGTCTTCTGCATGCTGTCATCTTCGTTAACTTCCTTCTCCCTTTTCAGTACATATTTCATTTTCGCCATATTAAAATTGTTCCGCGAATCACTGCTCTCTGAGGTTCCATTTGTGACTGGCGCTACCCGCATTCTTTCCGTACCTGTTGGACAAATTCACTGACTAACCCTGATGTGCCTGCAATGTCTTTTCAGGAAAATAAAGAAGCTCAGTCCTTTCTAAGTAAATTTACATATGTATAGCTAAGCTAGTTATTGGCTGAAAAAATGAAAGAAAATCACATAAGTTCAGTTATGAACAAAGCAACCACTGTTCTTTGACCAGTGGTCAGACCCATTCTCTTTCTGTCTGTCACTCCTCTCGCCTTCTCTCTTCAGAAACCACAGACCTCCTCCTTCGGCCAGACATTGGCCGTTGAGGTGAGTGTAGAATAAAAGGAACCTTATAATCATCATCCAGTGAGAGTGCAAGGGCGGATCTAGGATTTCGTGAAAGGGAGGGGCTAAGGGAAATTTTTTTTCGTTTTTAAATCTTATAAATTAATTACTCAACTGAATATTAATTTGAAAATAATTATTATTAAATTTATTAATAAAATTTTATTAATAAATTTTATTAAGTAATTTAATTTGTTAATTAATTGTTTAAATTTTACAATTAATTAACTGATTGAATTTTAATTAGTTATACTTAATTTATTAATCATATACAAGGGAGCATCTAGGAATCCTTGATGGACTTGTGGAAAACTTTTTTCGTACTTTTAAATTTAAAATATGCTGTATAGTCAACTAAATTGTTTCATTTTTTTTTTACTCAAAGTTTTTCCTCTTCACAAGATTGCCAATTAGCGTGGCCAATTTAATTTTTATTCAAAATATGTCAACCTAATCACACTTTACAGGTTCTCAGTATTTTGAATTCTGATTTAATTGAAACTCCAAACTTCTAAAATGCCTGTTATACTTCAAAGCTGCATGTATATTATTGTCGTTGTGAATTGCATTCTTCGATGATATAATGCCTTCCAGATATAAAATCCCATAAAATCCTGGGTTAAACCTTAACTAAAGTTCCCAGTAATCAACTATAGATATAAATATGCACTCGTCTTAAATATTCCTCAGCATTGCCTGAAGGAACATTTTCTCTAGTTTTTCACATTACCAGGAACATTCATTTAGTTATTAACATCAGATACACACTTGTGTCCGAAAGTTAAGTGTAATTCGTAAAATGTAAAAAAAAATTAGAGTTAACACAGGTGCAATGGTTCAAAATTAGTTGTGGATAATCGTGTGACGCACAATCATAGGAACTCACATTTCAGAGCTATCATGACATATGAATCATCGAATACATGAGCCATGAATTCTCAAATGAAACAAACGAACTTCCCATAAAATATTTGAAAAAAGTTAAATAAAATCATATATACTGTATTCTTAGTAAAGAATAAACATTAATTTATAAATAATTTAACTCACTAGTTACATTCTATGCTGGTTAATTGCTGTTTTTCACGAATTTGAATTTGAAAAGTTCGGAAAAATTACGGAACTAAAAATGAATATTATGCACTGAATGATCTTTGAAATTATTTACTGTAAAATAAAATACCGATATTTCGCAGAGTTCGAGCTAATATTATTGTATACGAGACTGTTCAATTAAATTGAATGATAGATCTGTTGTTCATTATTGAAGGAAATTTCATGAAATATCTACCTTTCAAACATATCTAGATTTCAACATTCTTTACATTTACTGGGAAAGTTTCTTTATAAATTAAAATACATAAACCGCCACAGTCAACAGTCCCAAAATATATGGATAATACCTAAGGTTAACTTTTCTTTTAGTTAGATTTCTGTAAGTGTATAAAAAGTGAATTTGTGTTAAATATGGTGAAATATCTAGATATTTAAACAAATTTTTCATTTTTTTCTCATTTCATGCTGTAGGTTTCTTAATCAGTAAAAAGTTTGACAGAATACTACGCAGTTTTCTTGAAAATATAAAATACATCCTTTGATTGCTTGATTCGTTAAATTAATCGGTACAGGTCCTTTTAAAATTAACTTTTAACCAGGACCAACTGAAATTTTAAATGAAACTTGATTTGCTTAATTTGAGAGTATATTGGATCAAATTTCGAAAGTCTTGTACATCATTAATGAGGAAAATTTGAGATTACCGCGTTAATTGACTCATTAATTTTGAAGCGCTTGCTGAGATATTTCATGATTTAGATCGTTCACAGCACCCTTTTGCAAGGTGCATATTTTCCTCATCAATTTGTAATCAGATACTCGCCTTTTCAGCCTATATTCCGCGTATAAAAGATTTATTTAAAAAATGTCTTCATTTTAAACGTTAATAAATAATTCCATTATTTTTGGTAACCTTTATGTATAAACTACAACGACATAGCACACGGTTAATTGTTTAACAAAAATATTGATTTTGTTTAGAATTACTCGGCTTGAATCTGTCGATGAAGCTCTTACTCTGCAGTTTATATTCTGAGAGTTATGTTCAACTCATTCAACTAATATAAGCGTTTTCCATCACGATAATTTATTTCTACTAGCTGTTATGCCTCGGCTTTGATCAATTAAAATACTTTCAGTCTAATAATTTTGATGTAAAAAAACTACTTTTGTATAGAAAATTACAATACCCAAAATTCTTTATCATTTGAAATGTTTTAAAAATTAAAATGAGAATATCAGTTATACCAAACGATTTTTAAAACCTCCGATATGCTAAATTTCTCCATAATTATTAGTATTTTTGCACTAGGTACTTCAAATTTCATTCATAAATCTTGCAGTATAAGAAATTTTACGAAGGGACAATTACAATGTAAATTTTCATTGAGAAAAAGCGTTAGAATAAATATAAGTAAAAAAAATAAAAATCGTCTTCATCCAAAATTCTTCATGTCATTAGCACCAGTTCTATGTATTTCTTTTTTCACCAATAAAAAAAGTGTTATATTGTATAATTTTATACACAATTTAAATTTTGAAAATTATTAAAATAGAGAGCAACGGAATTAAACGGAAATGGTCATCATGAAAACTAATTTTTCTTTGTATAGTGTAAAAATAGTTTTTGTGACTAATACATATTTTCAGTTATCTCTGCGTCAAAATCTTGCCAATTTCAAATTAACTGCACTTTAATAAGATTTGATCTCTTTTTTAAAAGTTAGCGGTGACTCTCATTCTTATATAAAATATATTTATAAAATAAGCAAAAATTTCAGAAATCAAAGGTAAATTGGTCTCCAAAGTCCACTGCTGTGTAGCAACGAGAGAGCCCTCAAATTTGCGTTACTTTTCAAAATTGACGTAATTAACAATTATTAAACTTAAAAATTAATAAAGTCGAAGGAATGTTACAATACTAAATTGGTATCATTGAAAAGAGAAAGTTTGAACTACAAGATGGTTGTAACAATATTTTTTGAGGACAATTTTCTGTAGTACGCGGAAAACGGTTTCTGGTGTTTCTAATTAACTGACAGTTTAATTCCTTTGAACTTAGAAAGTTCATAAATGTCTTCCCTTCTTAAATAATAGTGTCAAATTGCTGTGAAAACAGTCCATTGGTTTAGGAGAGAGTATGAACATCACCCACATAGCAAAACCCACAATGGCTTATGTATATTAAGTTTCGTGCCACCACTGAGCATAGTGTGTTAAAACACAGCATGTCTCAGAAAACTGACTACTAAATGCTCCGTAGTGTGTAGATATTATGAAGTTGAAAAGAGACATTTAGCAAGGAGGTTCTTACTACTATCCGGGGGGCAGGTTAGTCAATGCCCTCGGACCTTACTGACAAATTTTTTTGATTTTTGGAAGCGACAAAATAAATGTCCTCGAATATGCGGTAAAATCTTATCTCTCACTAGGTCGATCCGCATTTATCAGATATTTCATTTGACATCACGCCCTGCTTAGGAAACTATAACATACGAGTTGCTGAGACGAGTGAAGGTGTTTGAACGTCTTTGATGCGAACATTTTAGATACTCTCAGGTTTGTCGTTATGTGCGAGCTGGTAGCGATACAACGTCGACGGACTTTGAAAATGATGTTGCTGATTATTATTATATTTGGTTGCCATCTTTTGTCGGCCCTAATTTGTTGCAAGTGCGTTTTTCTGTACATCCTGTGCTTCCATGTTTTCCGGAATGTTCGAGATAAGCGTCGTTATCCATATCCTGCTTGTTGGACGGTTTCACATTTACCACATCGGACAATTTTTCGTAACAATATGATTAAGAAGAAAATGGCTTCTTCTTGTCTGGTTCTGCTCTTTATCAGCATTATTAAAAAACAGGTAGACGATGTGGGATTAGCCTTGTAGAACTGTCTTGTTGTATTATTATGGGTCCAACTCGCTGGGCTGACTGTGGGTAGCTTCCTGTTTTACACTCCCCAAATTGTGGGCTGTGTTACATAGAAGACACATGAAAACAACCCTAAACCTGTATATATTGGAGCAAAGACGGCTTATGGTGCTCCAAGTGTGTTAACCAATAGATAATCTACTACCACTTTTCCCATGTGTCTCTTTGACTCATGGACTTAGTAATATGCAGTCCAAGTGAAAGTAAGAACATCAATATCATTGGAATGGTTTCTACTATTTAAACATATGAAAACTGGTAGTGACTATTTTATGGTGCCATCAGCTTTTCTTTTTTATTGAGTAACGCACGCTCGTTGAATTTAATCCATTGTTATTCCCGATATATTTCCAGACGCATTGTACAAACAATACTTATTATATATCAGAATCTCCAAATGCTTAGGATTTAAAGAGTTAGGTATATTAGAATTTCATTTGTTACTTTAAATTAATCATTGAATCTGCTTGGTATAAAATCGCGTCCTAACAAGGCTGAGTAACATTAAAATAGATAAAATTGCATCTTAATGGTAACACATTTATCGTTGTCAGGGACCTTGAGAGCCTTTTCTTCTTGTCTTATCTTTTTTCACGCTCGCCTAGTTTAAAAAATGAGGGAATGGAATAACTAAACTTTAAAGGAAAATAAGAACTTGTACAGAGTTCTGAATTTTTGTGTAGTATATAACCATACGTTTATTGATTTTTAGTAACTAAGGAAGAGGTGTATTTTGTTTGTCAGATTTTAACATCAGCATAAAAGCCTTGCTCTTAAATTTAAATCAGTGATAGTAAAGGAAGAGGTCACTCTTTGTATTTCGCCTCCAATCTGTAGATACAATGAGAACAATTTTTTTAGCGTTTGAACTGATTTTACATTTTTTATCACTTGAATATATATATTTTGTACTAGCGCCTATAACAAATGGTTCGTCCAGGAATAGTTAAGCTATTTAATTTCACATAAATATCTATGCTTAGTTACAATCTTCGTGGTTTCAGCTTCGTATCAGATTTTTCTGATCTGCTTATTTCCCTATTATCATTTCTTGTAATGGATTCAAGTCAAGACATTACTGAAGCATGAAAAACGTAACTGCCTGTCTGCAGGTGGGTCTTATATGATATGCTGGTTTATTGTTCTTTTTCTTATTTTAAGATGCTCATGGATCTCAAAATCAAACTGACTAACGGCGCACCTCTGACATGATCACTTGAGCGAACCGACTCCCTGTATACTCCGCAACTATGCCTATCGTACCATTAAACTTAGAGAAAGATAATAATAAAAGGTCACAATACAATAATGTGCTGGGTGAATTGGAAGATGCTCTAGAAATACAAGAAAAGAAGTTGAATCCTTTCGTATCAAGTAATCTTTGTGTACTGCTGCAAATATTTTTCTTAATTACCTAACATCTTAGAGGTTTAGTTTAGAGATTCAATTAGAATCCGATGCACTACAATTAGAACCAAAGCTTTAAATCATTAGAGCATTATATATTTTTATCGATCAAAGATGCGATACAGGAAAAACACCAGCTATTTTATCACTTAAAAAATGGCTCCTTCGAAAACAGAATCAAGAACTATGACATAAACATTTTATAAAAGTTAAGCAGTCTAATCTCTGCAATTTGGAAACGTTAAAATATATGTTACCTACTACCATAACTTTGACTAATTTTCAAATTACAAAAAAATACATTCATTCAGATTGGTAACACAAATTTGTTTTTATTGAAAAAAAATTACTAACCTTTATCTTCAGGATTTATCCGGATTTCCGGATTGTATTTTACTCTCTTCAAATTCGAATTTTAGGATAAGTTTTCAGATTCACTACCTATCTCATTTGATTTGAGACAAATGTATCAATAAAGGAGTGTAAAGTTTTCGATTTTATAGAATTCAGTGAGTAGTAAAATTTCTGCTAATGTTGTAAAAATTCATCTGTTTTGTTAAAATATGTATGTTTGCCATCCATTAACAGTTTGCAATTATTCGAAATATGTCGAATTTTTAATATGCTAGCTTTCCGAATTTTGGAATGGAGTCGCAATCACCCCTTCAAAATGTTTTAATTGTATAATGTATGACGAGAGACGAAGAAGCCGAGTCAATTAAACTTAAGTGGCAGCTCCAGAGAGGGGCCCAGCCTCGGCGAGTATGCATGTTTAATTTCTCTTGAGAATTAACAGCAACATTCTAGTGCACTGAGATCAACGTCAGAAGCACAAACCTAATCGAATTTATAAATGAAAAAAAGTGTTTTCTTCTGGAAAAGCCACAACAGGTACAGCTTCTGTAGATAACAAAAATCGTAGATATGAAAAGAATGATCATCATTCGAGCTTTATATCGATTAAAAGCCACTGTATGGTGCCATTGATTGTAAGAAATGGACATTAATAGATCCTGCTGTTTTTTCTTACGTGTATTTAATAAATTTTCATTGAAGCATGTTACATGAAAAACAAAATATGTATATCTTAAGGAAAAACCATGGTTTATAAGAAAGAGAGAATTACTATAAATTGATTTTAAAGTAATCGGCATTAAAAAATTAATCTTCAGCCTAATGATTACAGGGAAAGTTGAACACGAGTAAAAATGTCAAAGGGCAACAAGTTAAATTCAGAGCCTGAGAATGAATTGTCCTTTTTTTAAGTTTTTATGTTTATTTTTAAATTTTCTTTTAGCCTAAACAAAGGCATTAACAATTATTAAATTAGTTTAACAGAATAAGAGCAGCACAAAAATGAACATCTTTCATATTTTTCTAGAATAAATAAGCTTGTTTTAATTAATAATTACAATATTTGCATAGTCTTACATTATTTTATATGGAATGTGAATGATTTATTTTATTTGTGATTCAGAATATTCAGCAAAAGTTTGGAGAAAAAATCTATCGAATTGTGGCTTTTCAACAAAGTACAAGAAGAATTAACTCCAAATATCATATCTTTCTCGTCGTTTCTTACATAGAAATTATATTCATATTGAAAATAGCAGAATTAGTCATTCTTTCATGAAATATTAAATTGAGATACTTATATATGCCTTTCATTCATCTATCCTATTCTATATTGACGTTTATTCAACTTATGGTTCCGTTTTCTTGCAATTGATTTTGTTAAGTTATTTGATAATGAAACAAAACCAAATACTTATTCTTGAAATGTTGAACTACATTAGAACTAATTTTAATCGTGAAAAATAAAAAAAACCGCCTAAGTCGAAATCTTTTTTCTTTTTTTATTTTTAGGAATCTGTAACATTCGTTTCTGGGATATATTTTCCTCTTTTTCCGTCGTAGAATGGATAGACTAGCCTCTGAAAACGAAGGTTTTGTTTATTATTCAAAATAATTGCAACATTTAGTTTCGAGTTTCAGGGTTACGGGGATGAGCGAAGATGAAAAGCCAAAGGAGTCAATGGAAAATACACTTGACCGCGATCACATGGAAAAGTAGCAGCTGCATCAAACATCTAACTGCGCGTCATCTGACAGTTTTCCTCCCATATAAGATGTAAAAGGAATGTCAAAATTAAATTACTGCGTTGGTTTCTGACGGCTTCTCACATAGCATTGGGATTGATTCTTTTTTCGCGCAAGTGATAATCAATCCGTCACTGAATTTTTTGTAGAAATCAGAAACTAGCCGAAGAAAAACAAAATGGACGTTTTTAATTTAATTTACTTTATTTTTTAGTTTTGTTGATTATTGTGATATAATTTATGCTTCCTATATTCTATATTTAAATATTTTTGATTTATTACCTTCCAGCCAAGATGTATATTCATGTCATTTTAAAATTTTGGCACTTTTATTGTTCCACCCTGACTTGTGTGGGTTTGGCCTATTTTTATATTTACTATTTTCACCAAGAGGTAGAGAATATGTATTAAATTTCTCATCACGCCGACTGCCAGCTTACACCCTTGGGTAAGCTGGATCGACGAGAAAATAAAATTTGAAAAAAAGATGTTAAACTCACTACGTTTTTATGGGGATGCCGTGGCCATGAAAAAATTGATTCCAAATTCTGGTACTTGATCAATGTCAGATTTATGGTATTCAACCTACAAAGCATGAAAGATACAGAAATAAAAAAAAACTACAGTTCTTTCAGATAGATAGAAATCATGGCTTGCTCCCAACCATTTTCGTGCAATAATGTATAGACTTTTATGTCTGATAAACATTTAAACCTCTATTATTCTCCATTTAGTATTTCCTTCCCAAGTACTGTTTCAAAACTCTGGCGTTCATCAATTATTTAAATTGCTCATTCACAGTAAAAAAGCATATACGAATATCATTGGGAGCTGAATTGGAAAGCAAATGTCAGGGTTATAAAACGAGAACATTAAATGGATGAAGATAGAATTAAATGGCAACTCAAGAAGAGTCCAAAGTTTTTACTGTTTCAAAAGTTTTGAAAAGAAATGGGCCTTTTTTCCTTTACTGAAAAATATCTTAAGATTGATGTTCATTAGAACTCCCCTGTAGGATGTCTTTAAAGCAGAGCTGTGAGTGACGGGGAGATTGAAACTCATTAAAAATCAACCAACGTCGCCATGGTATTTTATCTGCTTTATTTTTTGCCTTAAAGGGTGATGATGAAAATATTGAAGAAACTATTTTACAATTCTGACTGAGAACCATTTTTTTACAATTATATGGAATATGATGTTGTCGTTTATAACTTACGCATTTTTTTTCGATGTTGAAATACTTTCAAACCAATAATAATGCATTTGATTCAGTTTTGTAATTTTTTGATAAAAATATAAACAATTTCAGTACTTAGACATCAGATTTCTTTGTTTTTAACCGAACCACAAATAATCGAACCCAATAATTTTATATCAAGAAAATTTAGAGTTTCAAGCTGAAGTATAGGTTTTTTTAAATAATTCATTTTCATTCATATTTAAATAACTTATAGCATTTTCTTTAGAACGCCAAATTTTCAACGATGACCATTATAGATGTTTTATCACCATTTATTGATTTTCAAGTGTTAACTTTAAGACAGAATAAAATAATTCACCTATAATAAAAATATAGTAAATTAAAAGATAGAATTCAATGAAAAATAATAAAAAACATCTTTACCAATTTTGATCCTTATCTTTCTGATTATAAAGTTGCACATGAGATAGTTAAAACATATATTCGCTATAAAG
Organism: Araneus ventricosus; assembly: GCA_013235015.1. NCBI lineage: Eukaryota > Metazoa > Arthropoda > Arachnida > Araneae > Araneidae > Araneus > Araneus ventricosus. Next base: position 934,567 of record BGPR01000114.1, read on the forward strand.
CAAACTATACCATATAGAGACAAATATTTTACTTTATAAATAATATTAGGAATCTGATATTTTAAAATTTTCTTATATATTGAATTAAAGTTAAGAATATGAAATAAATTCTTTAATATGATATGCAACAACAACAATGGGAAATGCGGCATTTTTTAACAGTTCGTTTCTGAATATTTATGGGCAATATTTTGTACGAATAATAAGGATAATTGACTGAATTTTTATTTTCACCTTTGTATTAAGCATGTTGTTTTAAGCAGTAGATCGATTTTTTTCTTTTATGCAACATTGTGTATGTAGAGAATGATTTATTAGTTTTGCTTCTTTCTGTTTTGGTTTGTTTGATCAATGTTCTTTTTTTGTAGCTGAAATAAAATGTTTACGTGAGTTGCTTTTTCAAAGCCTTATTTAGCGATATCATGTTAATTAGTCACTGAAGAGAACTATTTATAAAATACAATTACCATTTTATTTGTTAATATCCAATAATTCAACATATTTCAGGTATTAATTTTTTTGTCTTCTGCACATAATGCACGATTTTTAAAATTTCCTTTTCGTTTCTTTTGTACACTGGTGTGCAAAAATTAAGGACCATTTCTGAAAATGAGAAATTTGCAATTAATACGAAAACTATGGTCTGAAATCAGTTCTGAAGATCTGACATTCATCGAGTATCATACACATTTACAATGAAGATTGTAATATGAGAAGAAGATCATACACAAGGGCAATAGGGATAATGAAATGGAGTTTGACCCATATTTTTCATGAGCTGATAGATGTAACTTTCTACAATGGTTATGGTTTAATGTGCACAATATTTACATGCATTTTCAGTAAGCATAGCACAAATATTCGGAAAGATATAAATGTTTCTTTAATCTCAAATTTTTCCGCATGTGTTTTGTTATAAGCATGCAGAGTTTTCTATCTAAAATACGAAATTTCAAAACACACACATATGTTGCAGAAGTGATTATTTAAGTAAATATTGTTAATATTAGAGGAAATGTGAGTAGCTCATAATTTTTAGCATGTGAGATCAGGGAATTTTTTTTATACTTAAAGCCAGATATATAAGCAACAAAATTTCAGATGAATCTGCAAAATTCAGGTAGATATCGGTTTTCAGTGAGTTGAATTTAATCTTTGAAGCATAAGTGATGAGGGTCCTTGCACAAACTGATATTTTTTTTTGAATCTTCGAATAGTAACATTAAATTTTAGGAAAACTGATATCCTGAATTCATGTGTACACTTATAAATTCAATACATTATTTAAATTTCATTTCAATGAAACCATCGAATATTCAAATTTAAAAAAATATCAGTTTGTGCAAGGACCCATCACTTAGCTTCTCTTAAAGTGAAATTTAAATTCACCTCACTAAATGCCTATATGCTTCTGAATTTTTACTGGATTCATCTGGAATGTTTTTATGAGCGTTTCTATATATCTGGCTTTGAAGTTATAAGAAGAAAATTCGTTAGTCTCGCAATGCACAATAAAAAAATTATTTAGTGCAAACACTCACATTTCCTCTAATATTCAACGATTTGTTGAAATTTTAATACCAATACTTCTGCAAGTAATGTCGGGTATATATTTCATATAATTTGAATGAAAACTCTGCATGTTATAAGTGATAAACATGCGGAAAAAAATTTATATATCTTCCTGAATATTTGTGCTGTGTTCATAAAATGCATGTAAATATTATAACACATTAAACTAACCATGATAAAGTTACATCTCGTTATCATCTTTCTGTGGAACATATGGGTCAAACCCATTTTCGCTTCATCCCTTCTGGTGCCCTCGTGACCGAATCTTCACTGTAATATGTGTATGATACTCGATTGAATGTCACACGATTCTCCAGAACTGATTTCGGAACATAGTTTTCGTATTAATTGCAAATTTCTCGCATTTTACGAAATGGTCCTTAATTTTTGCACACCAGTGTATTTAGCTTTCTAAACAAAATTTAGCAGTCAGCAAGGATGGATTGAACACGAGTACTATTTTTAATATCTAATTGTTTTCTTTAGTTTTACATTATTTAATTAATTTAAACTAACTAGAACGGTTTCATTTCGCACTTAGAGATTCTGAAGGCTTTGGATCGCTGACCGAAAATTATAAATTGGATTAGGTTTTCATTTAAATAATATAAATGAGACTTCGTCGGCAAATAATTTGTATTGACCACATTATTCTGAAACAAAACATGTAAATGAAAAAATTATTTTGGATGCACGTTTTTAAATAAAAGAATACTTTTCCAAAGGTTTTTCTATATATGCATAAATTTGTAGAGAAAAATCATATTTGAAAATTGTATTTGGAGCCAACACATTTTGAAAAGAATTTAGGATACATTAAAAGCGTTTAACTTCATAACAAGGATGAAAATCTAATAAAAAATAGCACACCATTAGAAATCAACTGAAAAAAGCGTATATTAATTTCTTTCAACGGGACAGAAAAACTACATTCACTCGTAAATTTCGACTCAGAATTGGACTTTTATCCTACAACTTTGTCCAATTTTTATTTATAATTTACTCTCTCTTTATAAAAAAATCAGCTGAAATCGGACAATTTTCATGAGGCGCTTTTTACAGGCGTATTTTAAATCTTATATATATGCGTTTCGTATAATTCTTTTCAGAACCTATCCAACTTATATCCAATTTTGTTGAAATTTTAAAATTTTATTACGCTTTGAAACTATAAACTAAGATTTTCTTATTTAAAAAAAATACAAGTCTTTCAATTCCTCATCCACAAATGGCAGCACCATATAAGTAGTAATATTCTACTTAATTTTGACTGGTTTTAGTTGAATGATTTCTTCTCTCATCGTTTAGCTTTCAAACTGATTCATTGATGCACTTCAAATTCGATGGTGCTGTAGCGGCAGTTACTAGTTTTTTTTCATTTTGATACAAAGCAGTTAAGTAAATCCATATTTACTAGTAGAACTTATGTCTCAATTCTGAAACAACCCAATTAGTAGGAAAACTGCATTTCTGCTTTAACCCTTTAAAGGGCCATTTTTTCTGGTAGTCGTTTAATAAAATAACCTTAGATTGAGATTAATTTGACCTTAATTTTTGTTATTTAATTTCATTAATTAGTAATTAATTACCGAGCCAAAACACTTCGTTATGGTTTGACATAAGAAACTGGAATATTTAGGTTTTCGTTTCATCGAAAAATTTGGCGCGAACTTACGCCAACTTTAAAAATTGTTTTTAAAATTTGATGAATTTGGTGGGAAGTATACTTCCCACGCCTTAGAAAGGGTTAAAAAATATTTTGCTTAATAGCACTAAAGACAAATCTACTTTTTTCTGCAGTACTTCCTTGAGTAAGCACCTTTTATATTTTTGAATATTCGTTACTTGAAGATTTAAGGAAATTTATTCACAGAAAAACTGATTGACTGAGTAAAAGTGTTAAAAGTCTGACTAAGAAAAGGAGAGAAGTATTGTTATTTATTATTTATAATGGATTATTATCTTTTGCGTAACAATGATTTTTATGGAAAATATGGTAAAAGATAAAAAAAAATCAAAACATTTGCTACTATTTAATATGAATAAAAGTATAATTTTATCAGCATAAAATATTGCTTAAAACAATTAATTTTGTATGAGTGTTCAGAAAAATGAAAAAAAAGTTTATTTATTCAGTGTCAGAAATATATCATACCTGATTATATACAAATCAATGTTAAACTTAAAATTTTACTTGGATTAAACTCAGAGTTTATATCGATTTAAACAGATTAGCACTATCATAATTTTAAAAAAATACACATACATTTAAATATATTTCGTCAATACAACCCAGGCATCTGACATTATCTACTAGAGAACAAAAAAATCGATAACAGTAAAATGCATTCAAACCACTACCTATAAAATATCTAGAGTCTATCATACAATTCCGAACAACTCTTATTTTATCATTTTAATCTTTTAAAAATGAAATAGATCAAGGTTACAAACATCTAATAATAAGAATCCCATTTATTTTATAAATAATTGACTGACGAGTTTGAAAACAATCCAATAATTAAGAAAAAGGGGAAGGGGATTTATTTTTTCTCCCTTAAAAACGAAGTTAAAGGCGCCAACCTACGCAGATGCTTCACAGTGCTGTTAAACCAGTTATATCTAAATGCGTACACTCACCCATAAATGACGAAAAGAAATCATCTTTCATTGGCCATTGGTTGCTATGGAAACCGCCTCTACGTATTTCTGCCGCGCCTGCGCACTGATAAAGCCAGTTGATCCAGTGTGGTCGATGGAACATTCTCTAATTCCATGTCTTACAAAATGCGAAAAGTGTGAATTTTACTCAAAAAAACAACTGTTATAAACAAGTGGCGAGATGATATATTAAATGTGTCATGATGTTTTTGTTGTTTTACTGAAAGAGCAGTTTTACACAAGAGAGAATTATGATTCTGCGTAACCTTTTAACAAACGTGGTGGAAGATGGCCCTGAGATCAAGGCTGTTGAAGAAGGTTAGATATTTTATTTGTTTATTGAGTTCTTTCATGATTTTAAAAACGAATTAATATTTTGACAGTTATGTTGAAACTGTTTTAGGAGATTATATTTATGATAGGAACATTCAAATTTTAAAAGTTTAGAATTTATTGTTAAGTATACTCCGTGCATCAATACAATATGACAAGTTCTCTCAATGAAGCTGATCAAAAAATAATGTCGTTAATCAAAAAATATGTGCTAGTGATTTGTAGTGTTTTTAATATTAATATGTCTACAAAAATTGTGATAATATTTTTCATGCACTTGAAACCAGTTTAAGAGGCTAATTTTTGTTCTATTCAGTTTTAATTACAGTTATTTTAAACTTTCCAAGAGTATTTTAGAAACAATAAAAAAATTATTAATGAACTTTTATAGAACGAATTTAACTGTTGAATGAATTAATGGAATATCATAAGTGACATTCCATGTTTACAAATTTTTAAATTTAGCCATCCATTCTCATTGAGATGTAGATAAATTTATGTAATACACTGTCGTGTTGTTTAGAAAGAAATAGTTCTTTTCTGGATGTAAAATCCCTAGTTATGGATTTGCGCAACAATAATAACCTAAAAAATTTGAGAAGAATGCATTCAATTCATTTAGTTTATATCATAAATTGTTTGATTTTAATATTGATGCAAAATAGTGTCAATTATCAAGTTTATAGAATTTATTCATTTAAAGACGCTATTGCTGAAGGTCTTAATTCCACTGATAAGATAATATTAATGAAGTAAATGCATTTCATTTTTCTTTGATACTTTTTATTATTCATCTCAGGAATAATTAAAACAAGTAGAAAGCTGAGGGTACCAGTATTTCATTGAGAGATTATCGTCTTATTTATAGTACGGATACCTTTTATTTTTTTGAAATTTTATTGAAACTAAAGGTGCATCATTATTCATTTCGAAAATAGACATTGTGTTCCCTATTTCATAAAGCAAATCTTCTGCTATAGAGTTTTCTTAAAGCATTTCTTTATTAAATTTAATGACAATTTATAGAGTATTGTGGTTGTATCGACAGAAAAAGAAATAAATTCTAAAATGTATTTTTTTAAATCATGACTTTTTAAAAAACTTATAAAAGGGGACATCTTACAAGGCAAAAAAATTTAACTTGTATATCAAAACCAAATAATTACAGAAGCATTACAGTATACAGATAACAGAAATATAAATTTCCCGTCTTAAGAAAAAACTAATTATATGCTACAGCCATTTTCATGATGTTTGATTCTGAAGTATCGCAAATAAAAATTCCAAATCTTCTCGAGATGAGCATATTTTAATAATTAACAATTAATTTAACATCAGTCAGTCCTTCGTCTAAAACGTCTGTTATAAGATCATTTACCTTTGCCCTATTTACCTTAACCAATCCTGGTCATTTTATGTCATTGACCTACAGCGCCAATTCTCAGGGAGGAAATTCTTCAGATATCGCTGCACAGGTATACTAACCCGTCTGTATAATGATCTAAACGTTTAAATAAAAAATAATTCATATTTTAAAATGAATGTTTAAAAATTGATTACATTTTTAAACATTAGTAACAAAATAATTCAAATATTTTATATATAATTTAGCGAAACCCAAATAAACTTCAAAATATTTTAATTCTAAATAGTTATGCTTTAAATATATACAATATTTACTAAATAATATTTTAAATTTTTTCCAAAGAATGTACAGACATCGAAGTAAAAAGTTATCGAATCCTTGATTTGTAAGTACATTTTATTTACTGACCTGTTTTAAGTCCAGAGAATTAAATTTGACTTTAAGAATACTCAAATTCAAAAACATACAATTTTATCTGTCTTTCTGGTGGTTCGAAAAATTTCTTTAATAAAACTTGAAGTGAACTATCTGAGCAAAATGCCTCGACTCAAACCCGGAGAAATGCTGCTTTTCCTGCAGTGGGAATCTAGTCGCAGTAAAACAACTTCTACACGTTCTGATGCGTAATTACACAGGTCTGCGATGAAAAAATTGTCGGTAAAGCAAGTGGTGTTTTTCATAGTTTCTTAGATGCTGATTGCTAGAAAAATAATGAAAAAATTCTATCACGTACAGTTTCATCTCAAATCGCAATCTTTTTTACGAATTTAGTATATTTCGGACCAAAAAAGTATTGTTTATATGAGTTCGATAAATTCATTTATGGACTTAAAATAGTAAATTGATGGATTAAACTACTAAACAAGAAAGAAGAAACGTCTGTTACGTTTATTTTGGCATAAAATTAGGTGATCGAGACAAGCCTTGGGCTCCACGCAAAGTTTGATGTATTTGTGTCTAAGAATTAAGACAATGGATTTAAGGTAAAAAACAATCTTTTCGATTTGGTATACCAATGGTTTGAAGAGAACCAAAAAATCATAGTGATGATTGTTATTTTTGTACTTGTAATGTGAAAGGTTTTAATTTAAAGAACAAAAAGCAAATATCTTATCCTGACATTCCGTCTGCCATACACCCTGCCCCTCATGGACCTGGTTCATACCGGTTCCTTCCCTTCCAGATACTGTGGAAAACATTTTTTATTCAGATACTGAATCCGAAATTGATGATGATGTTGATGAAGTATATGACTCCATTAGCGATGAACCTAACCTTTTTACACAGTCTGAGTTACATGATTTAGTCAGGGATTTAAACCTTCCTAAGGATTCGGCAGAAGTTTTAGATTCCAGATTGAGAGAAAAAAATTACTAGCTCCTGGTACGCCATTTTCTTGGTTTCGGAACAGAGAACAAGAGTTCATTTTCCGTTTTCTTCTCAAGCGGGTGAACTTGTTTATTGTGGCGATATCCCAGGCCTCATAGCAAGTTTCAAAGTCCAATATAAACCTGACGTATGGAGACTTTTTATCGATTCATCAAAAAGAAGTCTCAAAGTAGCACTATTGCATAACGGAAATGAGTATGCTTCTGCACCTGTTGGGCATTCAGTTCATTTGAAAGAGTGCTATGAAAATCTTGATTTCATCCTGAATAAATTATCGTATTATTATTATCCTAATAAACTATCGTAAGGTGATCTGAAAGTGATTTCTATGTTACTTGATCAGCAGAAAGGGTACATGAAATTTCCCTGTTTTCTTTGTGAATGGGACAGCCGAGACAGAAAACAACATTACATTAAGAAAGAATGGCCAATCAGGAAGACATTAGATCCTGGAGTCAAAAATATTCAAAGAGAAAATCTGGTTGATCAAAAAAAAAGTGTTACTCCCACCGTTTCACATAAAATTAGGTCTTATGAAACAATTTGTCAAGGCTTTACCAAAAGAAGGAGAATGCCTCCAATACCTTTGTGACCAGTTCCCGGGTTTATCCGAAGCAAAACTGAAGGAAGGTGTGTTTGTAGGACCAGACATCAGGAAAATGATGAGAGATGAAAATTTTGAGACTAAAATGAAAACAAACGAAAGAAAAGCCTGGAAATCTTTCAAACTAGTTATTACTAGCTTTCTTCGAAAAAAAGGACCCAAACTACAAATCTATTGTAGAAGAAATGATAAAAAAATTCAAGATTTTAGGCTGTAGTATGAGCTTAAAAGTTCGCACTTGGACTATTTTCCTGAAAATTTAGGTGCAGTTAGTGAGGAACAAGGTGAAAGATTTCATGAAGATATAAAGGAAATGGAGAGGCAATATCAAGGAAAATAGAATATCAGCATGATAGTCGATAATGCTGGATGCTACAAAAAGACAATCCCTGCAAAGTTCGCACGAGGAAAAGTGGCAAAAGAACTTTTGAGGTAAAGAAAAAACGTTACTATAAGGACTTGTAACTTTCTACATATACTTAACAATTACTTGAACTAGGATATAAATGTAATTTATATGGATTTATGAATTAATGAAATTTAAATGACTGTCTAAATTTCACGATTTCAACTGTTTCCTTCAAAATATGCAATCACTTTGTAAAAAATCCTTACGTGATAGAAATAAATGGATTTCATCTTTAGAGTAAGCACTAAAAATAACATAAAAATCAGTCATCAAAATTAAAACAATTTTCAAAAAGTATTTTTTTGCAGGCCTGTGTATTAAGTTCCATTTAGTAGTACTTGTAAAGGCAATCAGTTTCACTTAAAAATGATTATACCTTAATCTGAACACGAATTGAGATTGAAATAACAAGTTCCACTTTTTTTAAAAAACCAGATAATAACTTTTTGAAGAGGTAAACAGGCATAAAGCTTTTTGCACATCATTTGCTTCCATGAAAAGAAAACTTATTTTTAAAATTAGTTTTAGGAAATGATTTTTGAACCGAACAACAGGTGATAAAATATGATGAGTTCGTTATGACTTTTGTTTTATTGATTCAGTAAGGAGATAAATCTAAAATGTTGTTAGCTAGTATGAATACTTAGATGGAATTATTCGATATGTTGTGTTAATACTGGGCAGTTACAAGTAAGGCTTTAAACTTTGAATAGCAATACATTAGTAAAGAGCAGAACATGTTGCTTGGTTTCTTAAATCGGCAAAAATCTCTTTCAAATTATAAATTGTTTTTCATACCAAATATGACTTACTTTAAAAAATAAATAAACAAATAATAAGATGTTAGGAGAGACGTATCACACCTTGGTCATACTAGTTTTAAGATATCGTTTCTCTTATTCGGCATTCAGTTTTGAAAATGCATAAGACTTGTATATTGTGTGATTATAAAATTTTCAAATTTCTTTTCACCACTTCTTTAATGGCCTCATCTGTCGTTATCAAAGTAATAAACTTCTTTAAAACACAACTTCTCTTAAAGACAAACGAATAAATATATGAAATAACTATTTTTTTAAACGAAGCGTAAACGTTACAAAATTTAAAACTTCAATATATGTATTTAAATGAAATCGTCTGTTTAATGTATAAAAATGCAACAAATTTATTTTTGATTCAAACTTATTAACATTCAAAAGGATATCAGTGAATCCAAATACTGGTGAAATAATGACAAAAACTTTTAAAATTAGATTCGTTTCAGTTTAATTTAAATACTTTGGTTGTCGTAAATTAATGTTTTCTGTTTAATTATTTCGTTAAAATTTATTTTAAAATTTTTTTTCCACACCAATAATTGTCAAATTTTTTTTCATGTATTATTTTTGCAATTTTCTGTTAACTTTTCATTTTCTTGAAATATTTGAAAACTAAATTTTACAAATAAAAATTATTATTTATATGCGTTATCATATGCACATTTTTTATGAAATTAACAAGTCCAGATGTCCCTTAACCCCTTAAGAGTCTCATTTTTTTTGCTACCTAATAAGATGACCCCTCCTGTTTTGGAAAGGGGCTGTCGTTTTCATTCATCTAAGAAGGGAGAGAATACTTGAGATACTTATGGATTCTACGTAATTTTTGTGTCAAATTATAAAGATAATTAATGATTAAATTTTAGTTTATAAGCCTAAAAATGTTATAATTGGATGCACGCCAATATAACGGGCACGACTTTTAAGGGGTTAAATCTACTTCGCAAATTTCTATCTTATACATTTGAAAAGTTGACTTCAGTTTATACAGTATGATAAAGTGTACATTTCTTCAAAATTCTGGTAGTTTTTAGCTTGTCAAATTTTTTAGTTTAGTTTTCTGTCCAGTTTATCGATAGGTAAGTGATTTTTAAAGATAAAAACATCCCGTGTTCTTTAATTTCAGAATGTAAAAAAAAAATATTTAGGTCACAATGAATAAAAAAAAAATCGCAATGGATGATACAATTGTTTTGAATGTTTAATAAAAAATTCATTTTCAATGTGGATTATTTAGTAGATAATTCAGATTTGAAAATATATATACTCGGATCAAAATTTGAGACAATCATGTCACTTGCTGTTTTTCTCTTCCTTTATATCGAATTTCGAATATTGGAAATTTAATCTAGAATTATATTTCGAACTGTATAAAAATAGTACAAAGGATTAGATTCGAATGGAATAATTCAATATGTGTATCCATTTCATTCGCTTTCAAAACTTCAATTGAATATCTCTTGCTGTATGATTAAGTTACAAGAGAAATGAAACAAATATAAGTAAAAAAAATCTTTTCAGTATTTCAATCAGTACAGACTAGAAAAGTTTTCAGTTTATTTTGCAAGCAAAGTTTATTGTGTATAAGAAAACTGAGTAATATTTTTGAAAAAACGAAAACATTTGATAAAAAAATTCGTTGAGTTTCTTTTTGGAACAAATGTAATATTTGGTAAAATGAAAATTCTGCACTTTTTATTTTCATTCTTTTCTGATCAGAAAATTTGTTTACCTTACTTATCAAAAGGACTACCCGATTTAGGTATATTAAATTGACCCTCTTCTTCACAGAATTATAATAAATTTTCTTTCAATGGGAAGCTTTTTCACTGAAGTTTTCCCTGATTGAAATAAATAATATTTTATTTTAGTCAGGAAAATATTTAAACTAAAAATATTTTTCATGAATAAAGGAAGTGTGTGTTTTTACACCGGATGCTAAAATGAAATTGCAAAAACATTTGAGAGGATGAAATTTTCAGCTGGAATGTTAGGAGGAATGCACCTTTCGCTTACCGCGAAAAAATTGCAAACATTGCTTCATTAATGATTTCCATGATAGAAAGTAAAATATATCTGTGGGAATAGACGATTCAAGCATTTAAAGATTAAAACAAAACACTTCTTAAATTTGCAAAAGGATACAGATATTGTTTTGAATTAACATTGGAGAATTGATTCGCTCTGCCAATGATGTAGTTTATTCATTTTTTTTCAACAAAGGAAATCTATTTTTTAATCATGAAAAAAAAAACATTTCGTTTACTTGAGTAGCACAATTTGATTTTGTATAAGTATTGTAAACATTTCTAATAGTAATACATTGCTGACTGAATAAAAATTGGATCCAAGCTCAAGCATACAAGCAATGCCTATTTTTGTCTTTAAATGCATAAGAATACATGCAAATATAATACATGCACATTTCGGAATACATGAAACATTGTGCAAGGATCACGAGTTTACTCGTGTTTTGTGCGCCATCTGTTAAGGCCGAATCACGAAATAACTCGCGATTTCGTGTGTATTTTTTCCCAACTTACACAAATAAGCTTGTGATTCATCCACAATGTGTTAAGAAATGAGAAGAAAAAATGGAGGCCATGAAAATCACCGTCAGCTTCGTTTATGAGGGTCACGATGAAAACAAAATGCTTTGCTATCAAATGCGGGCTGGTAGGATTCTGATAAAACAAAATAATTGTTCATTAATTCAACATGGTATCAGATATGATGGTTTAGAAATCTATGCATTTTTGCAGAAAATTACTCAAAGAACAAGAAACCAAGAACTCAAAATGTTCCTTATATTTTGTCAGAATTTAGAAGCGTGGAAATAGTCCTAGAAAATGATTGCCTATATTATCAATTATAAGTTTAGTGAAAGAAATGGGAATTGACTATTCTACTCTCGATCAATACCTATTATTTTCTCTCTTATTTTTAGCAGATACAAATCTTTCCTCCCAACATGGAGCTATTAATTAACATTACTCTAGATTTCGAAATGCCATCGTTGAAGTTAATTTCCAAAATGAAAATTTTTTCAAATTTGTTTAATTTTGTAATTATATTTTCTCAATCATATTACTTATTTTAGACTTCTTCTGTAAGCAATGGACAAAAAAAATAATCTGCTATACAAGTGTATCGTATATAATTTCTTATGAGATTACTTTAGGCCTTTTTAGAATCTTATTTTAAATTTAGCATTTCCTTTTTATTACTGTAGTTTTGTTGAGAGTTCATTGAATGATAGAACAAATAAAATTACAGACATAATTGTGAGTTTATGTTGGATTAAGGCTATATTAAAACAACGCAGGATATTTTTAAAGCCAAATCCTGAACATAAATTCCATATCATATCACCTGCTTTTTTTAAATAGAGGTCCTAAATAATTCATACAATTATAAAAAAAAACTACGTAATAAACTAATTTTAACTCTACATGCATCTATTTAGGTATATGGTAAACAACCGATGTTCCTATACTTTTTATAAAATACATGCATGTGCGATAGGATTCAATTAAGGAATGAAATATAAGTTTGAATAAGGTGAATTATATTTTATGGCCTCATTTTCCTTTCAATATAATGGATAATAATACATTTGCAGCGTAAGGAACTGAAAGCAAAAGTCATATTTTTAAGCAGATTTTATGCAGTGTCTTTGGAAAAAAGCAAAAGATTTAGCTTAAAATTGTGGTTAGAATTTCTAGTTAAATCCTTTAACCCTTTGCATTCCGAAAGACAATAAGATGCATCATTATACACTTGTGAGTGCAAGGATTGATTTAGCTCTCTAAGAAGCTGAAAAAATTATTGTTATTAATTTGTTTCATTTCGTAAAAATTAATCTTTATGTTTTTTGCTAATATATGGTTTTTTATAATACGCGCTGTTCAACAAGAATGTGTAAAAAATGCATTATTCCGAATGTCGAGTCTGACTCGACACGAGTGAAAAGGATTAATCTTTAAAAGCGCCTTGGGTTGGTGTTGGGTTAGTAATAAATGTTTTATATAACTCAAAAATTCATGCATAATTTCGATATCTGAAGTATTTTATTTCTTTCTGGCTTTGCTTTGAATGCTCTAATTTTGATAGAAAATCTTTAACAGTAATAGCTTTTTCGGTTTTCCGTAATGAACAGTAAAATTTAATTTCTTGCTTTTCTACAGGTTTTTTTCTAATCTATGAAGAAAATATGCAGATTTTACTTTGTCCGATAGGTAACGTCTATTGCTAAGGTGCTTTGGTTTCTAAGTTTCCGACTTCTAAATTTAATAATAATTTGACAGATTTTGGAAATAGAATATAGAATATATTTTTTATAAGATGAAAGCATAGGGATAGATATTTGATTAAATATTCGAAGCATTATTTACAGATAGAAGGTTTGACGATCGCTCATATAACGAGTGATCAAACCCATTTTATTGTTTCTCACTATTCAAATGAATTGAAAAAAGTATGAAAATAAGAATTAGCGTATGATATATGAAATAATCTAAAACGCTAGAAATGTAGATAATGTAATTACGAAAAGATACCATGCATGTTTGAATTCGCAACGGGGAATCTAAAAAATGTATTTTAAATAGCTGTTTTGCCATCTGAAATATTTAAAAAACAACTCCAAGTATTAATATTTTTTTTACAATATTTCATTTACAATATTGTATTACTACAATACGTGCAATCAAATTTGTATTAAAATTCCAGGAGATTAAAAATATTTGAATCATGTCAGATAATATTTAAATTAAACTAAAAGAGAATTCAGTGGAATTTCATTACAATATATTCGATTAGATTTATCATATTTTGACACAAGGTTTTAAGAATTTGATCAAGATCAGGAAAATATATGATGCAGCAGGTTTTCAATGACTGTCTGGATTGACTTTTGCAAGATTAAAGTCCCATTTCGAAGCTACACTACTACTATTTTAAAATGGATATCGTAACTTTAAACCATGATCAAATAATTAAGACAATACTTAAGCCGACATCCCCTTATCCAAATCTCCCGCCATTACAAAGCGAGGACGTTTGATCCTCGACAGTAGATTTAACGTGCACTAGGCCTGATCTTCCGAAAAATAGAATTTTGCACAAGGCTAACGCAGCTCCAGTGTTTATCTGAAATCAATATCGCTGGACAGAACAAACAATACTAAGAGATAAATTTGTGTGAACTGATTTGGAATCCGAACTCAACAGACAACTAGTTAAATCACTACCGTATCAAAGCGACACTTTACAAGTCTGCAATGCTGCCAGAAGTTTTCAAACTTGCAGAATATTTCATATTGTGATAGTATTATCATTGAGTATTTTGTGGCGATGCTTGCTATAGACATAAGCTAAATATTCATTACTTAACGCTTTTAAGTCTGGAAATCACATGGATCGATAACCCCAAGAAGTGTAATTTAGCATCGTTAGCAGATGGTATAACTGAAGATTAATGTCATAATTTGTATTAAATGCCTAGAGTTCTTATATATATATATATTATATATATATATATATATATATATATATATACACTTCTTGAATTTTGCTTCACTCTAATTCTTTAATATGTTTGAATTGACTATTTTTACGATTATCTTTATCAATGGATTTCATTAGATATCGCATCATGAACAGCTGCTATTCTTGATATAGGATCAAATTGAACCTGTATTGTAAACTTTTTACAATGTTAAGGATACCACCATTTACAAAAAGATCTTAATCGGAAAGTGTGCGCATCCACAAATTTTGTCACTAATCTAAATAATTAGGTTTCCAACCCAAACATTACATTGCATTAAAACACTTTAATAGGTGGTATTAATAAGTCCATTTCTAAACTCACAATACACTTTTGAATATAAATATAATTTCCATTAAAACTTTTAAGATTTAGAGCCATAGTAAGCTCAGTTTAATATCTGATATTTAATATAAAATTAAAGGTTTAACGTGATTATTCACTTTGACTTATACAACAAAATTCTCAAGGGAGAATACAACAGAATCAATTTATAACTTGCATAACACAGTATCTGTAAAAATCATTGTGATAGTAACTATAAAATATGGTTCCCATGCATATAATCAGACTTTCTAAACTGATTTTCCTAATTTCTGCATTTGTTACTAAATAAATATTTGGATTTTGTGTACTTTCATAAGTTAATTTCTATTTTCGTCCAAAGTAAACAGAAATATTTATATAATTAAAAATTGCAGTACCTTTATATGAAACCAATTGAAAACAAAGCGAATAAATTTAAAAATTTATGTCATCAGAAACTATCGGGATTTCCATCGATTTGTCTATACAAGCAATTTTTTAACGATGATAAATTCTCGTTCTATTAGAAAAGTTGATTGGTTACTTAAAAACGAAGCTTTTGCTTTTATTAAAAGAAACAATCAAGTGCCACCAATACGTTTTATAAAATTAAAATAAAAACATGATCACTATATATAATGAACATAACATATATATTATGCAAACGAAATAATTTAAACACATATCTTAGTATTTCATAAACTTTCTAAACGTCAGACCCAACAAACATTGACGGCACGTCTTCCGTCAAATCCAGTTTCACTAGAAGCATTCGACGGACGGTGGCCTTTTGTTTCGAAATAGTCCCACTCCATGGATGTGTTGACAGAGTCTGAACTGTGAGCCGAAGTTCCAAACTTCGAAGCTTTCGGCTCTGTGACTGAACTAGCCCGAGATCTTGCCCGGGGTGTCGCAAAGACTTGACCAGCAAAAGCAACAACCTTTGGAGGTGGTTCGTAAATAATTTCACCGTCATGTGGCGATGGAAATAAAAATTCACGCAGTCCACCAGATGAAGAGTTGGAAGAATCAGCCTGTCTTCTCTCTTCTTCCGTTTTAAAAGTAGACATAGGAATGTCTTGTAGATTTGAGTTCAACCCCATTCCATGGTTATCAAATACAGGAAACTGGTTACTTCTTCTGTTCGAGCATTCTTCTTTGTAACTGTTTGACACCGCACGTGAAGCGTTTCTCATTGTCCCTATTAAATTGGGAGTTCTTGGACACTCCGATCGTTGTTTGGTTTTTAGGATTACTATGTAAATGACTAAGACAAGAATGATTAACAAAATTAGAACTACTACAACACTCAGTACAATGCAGCAGGTCATATTTAACATATTCACACCGTCAAAAAGGTGATGGACAACAACATGCGAGACATTTTCAGTCATTCTTGTTCAGACAGAGGTTCTGAATGATTCTAGGTGGCATCCTTTCATAATAATTTCTTTTTCTGCCAGTGATCTGAACTCTTCTATTAGACGCAAATCAGGTAACATGTCTCTCAAACTATCATATCCTAATAATGTTGATGCCTATGACATCTTCGCGATTTCGTTCAACTTTTTATTCTTGATTTTTCGAAAGGCGAACAAATAATAAAGTACACAAACAGTATAAGTAGACACTAGAAATTGTTACCATAGTGAAAATGAACAACATCTTCAGATTTTTTCCAAAATAAATCTTCCTCAGATGTAAATATTTGAGATTTAGGAAATGAGTACAAGTTCAGTTGGACTTAGCACTATAAGTCTGCATTCAGCTTTGCTGTTATTCATAGTTCAAGTAGGTTTTGTTTCAATAAAAGTTACTTTCACATTTTTTAAAATAACACTCTTACCACCATACTGAATCTAGTAATTCAACTCTGTAATCTCAAAAATGCCTTTTGGAATTATTGCTAGTTACTGGAACTGGTTCTCTGCAAGTTATCACACTTCTTCTAAATTCCAAAAAACCGCCTTAAAGGCGGAAAGACAAAAGTGATTATTCTATAGTAGGAACTATGATTCAAATTTTTAAAAGATTTACCTTTGTTACATTTATTGGCTTGTTGTCAAGTTATTTAATATTCACCATATTCACAGAAGAATAGGCTGTTGAAAAGGATGCCTTCGCAAAAATTTTCTAACATGCTGTTCTTAAACTGAATAGGTCTTCAGATCTTTTCCAGTGACACTGATCCCAGATTATTGATTGTAGTTCAGTGCGAGGATTCTAGTGCGAATCGATTCTGAATGACACGTAATTGCAATGGAAGCAAAAGAAATAATAGGAAAACATTTTTCAAATATAACTGGCTATAATTACCTAGATATTTCTAAATATTTTTTTAAATATTCACTTCATTCAATTTAATACGATGATCTAGCGTCATACTAGAACTGTGCCAAGTTCTCGTCATTGATTTCAGATGCGATTTTAGTACGCAATCCAATATTGTTATTAAGGATGTCAAAGATAGCAATGTGAATTCTTTTATCTCTATTCTTTTCACAAGTATTTTAGAACTTAAGTCGCACTTGAGTCACAACATTGAGCTACCATCAATCGGTTAGAATGAATGTCACTGGAAAAAAAACTAGAAACTTCTTCAGTAACAAAAGCACATATATTGCAGAACATAAACACTATCATTTTGTTAAGTTTCGACTCCACCACACAAGATCTGGGGTTACTTCATCTCTTATTTTTTTTGAGAACAAAGGTGCGATTCAAATTCTCTCTCGTAACATTAAAAGCAAGTACTCAAGCGTCCCATCTGTTAAAGGATATATAGATTTCACATAGGAGAATTGGTAACAATTCATTCTTCTTTACATTTAGTCTAGTTGTATACAATCTTTATCCTTGAATTAAGGTAGTCCAAATTTCACTGTATGTTTCTCAGGATTTCAAATCATACTGCGATATGGGAATTTGTGCAGTAATAGCTGTAGAAATTTTCTTCGAGACTGTCCGCCAGATAATAATCAAATGCTTATTGTAACTCTCTTGTTGTAATCTAATTTGTTGTAGTATGATAGCATTTCAAAAATCAGGCTTTGGTCAAAGAATGAAATCGCTTTCGTAGAATTTTAACGTATTTTGACAAGTCCATTTCTATCTGCTTGAGACATACAGACACGGAGGAGTAAACTTCACCGAGCAGTTTTACCTGAATGTTGCTGATACGTTAATTGTTCAAGAAGCTAACATGTTTTTATTTTGAACAAACAAAACTTTGGATCCATATTTCCCCATTTGTTATCCACATACACAAATATTAACCCTTTCGTTATAAAAGATATTCTGTAAACTTAGTCTTTTCATAAACGAAGAGACTGCGATGGCTTCGACTTTGGGATCAGAAGGTTTCTGGTTCGACACTCGATTCTGTGGCCGAGTATGTGGGCTTCGCTGACTTTAAATCTGACGTCGAAGGTTAAACGC
This sequence comes from Araneus ventricosus, assembly GCA_013235015.1. NCBI lineage: Eukaryota > Metazoa > Arthropoda > Arachnida > Araneae > Araneidae > Araneus > Araneus ventricosus. The sequence continues at coordinate 953,014 of BGPR01000114.1, forward strand.
CTTCCCGCTGGTCTGGCCTTGGGAGGGGAGTTCCGGCTGAAGGGTTTTCTCAGTCGCCTGCTAGCATTTCATAATTACGAAGTCTGTCCGAAAATGACCCTCCTGTTGCTTCCAAACAGGACTAACAAATCAAAATATAACTTCAGAAACGGGAACTGATAATTAAAATAGTGACAAATAAGTCTTTTGATACCACTTGTTTGAATTGAATAAATTTTAAAAATAAAATTCACTCTCGCTCAAAATAGATGATATGATATTTATCCAGGAAAAAGAAAAACGGTCGTGTTTTGAAGAGAGGGGCGGAAAGTGTATAGCTTAAATTTATTTTGTAGAGATACTTTCACTTTAACTGATTATTCCCGAAAACAACAATTTGTTAATCTGTCGAATGAAGCAGAAGACGTCGAAAAGTTACGAAATTCGCCTTGCTATCATGTTAAAAAAACATGGCTTTTCAGCCTCTCTATAACCTTTGAAGTCAGTGGCGTGGCTAGAAATTTCACCCGAGCCTAGGGAATTAATAATTCTCTTTTTTTCTGATATTGAAATTTCAAATTCATCAAAGTCGTATTTTTTTCACCCTTTCAAAGAAGCACTGTTTGAATTTGGAATTTGATGAGTTGAGTAATAATTCATGAGCGTTTTTCAAAATTATTTTTAAAAAAATTCCTTCGAAAACACAGGCGGACAGTACTTTGAGGCATTGCTCCTTCTCCATTCACAGCATAAATCTCAAGAGTTTCGGTGGTCTTAACATTTCGATTAAATACAAAAAACAAATGGCGTCGAAAATGCTCAGTTTTATCTACTTGAAATTCCACTTTAATTATATGAAAATACGCAAAAATCAATAAAATTAAAATATTAAAATTTACTATCTTCTAGGGCATTGAATTCTCTTTCAAACATCTTAAAATATTCTGCCAACGCGTTCTATTTCTGTGTTAATTTTAAATTTAAAAAAGGAACATGAATTATTACTCAACCCAATAAATTCTTCCCTAAATATCAGCAAAGCCTTTTCTAATCCTGTTCAGTTAAAAATGAGTTTTATTTTAATGTAGAATATCTTTATTCATGGATCACGTTGTTGAAAATCTAACGCTGAAAGTTGGATGCAGGTACATTACAAGGAGTGGGGTGGTGCTGCCTTCTATTTGTGGAGCTGCGAGAATTACATTTCTCTCTGTTTATTTCTTTGTTATACTTATTTTTCTTGTCTTTATTTTATCACTTCTTGTTTTTCGCTATTTCGTTTTAATATTTTCTCCAAGGGAACACTTTCGGTTTCATATCTATCAATTAATTTTGTCTTTACTTTTTTTGTTACGAATCAGTCATTAAGTTAAAGGTGAATTGCTCTTAAATAAAGCTTAGAATATAACTTAGAGAAGATATTAGACTTGTTCTCTTAAGCTCATTGAGGGTGGCAGATAATTATGTGTTGCAGTACAGTTTCGTGGAACTCGTGTAGAAACAATTTTTTTGAATATTACTATTGATTGGAAAATAATCTAATTTTGTTCATTTGATTGAGCTAAACGCTGAAATTTTACGATCTGGTATTGAATTCAAGAAAAAGTCCAAGAAAAGAAAGTCCTTTTATTACACCAGTTGAGAAATCTTTTGTAGAGCTATTCATTCCTAGGATGACGAACAGACAGTGTTGCCACAGTAATTTAGCTGATAGGAAAAAACGATTTAATTCGTTTCTATAACATTAATTGGCTATTAAACATTTAATTACGTTGCATTCCCAAAAACATATTCATAGCCTAGTTGTTGATCTATTTTTCAGGTTGTTATTAAAATGTTATTGTATTATTTTAAAATTACCTTTAGTATATTGTATTCCAGAATATTTTATACTAACTACTGGTATTTTCAGTAAAACTGAAAATACTAGTAGTTAGATTTTTAATGTTAATTAATGACCCGATGGATCTTAAAGTTATCGGTTAGTAGAAATATTTTCTCGTTTTCCGCACGAGATTACCGTTCCTGAAGTTATAATTAATTTTGTAACAGGTTATATTTTTAAATTTGATAGCCTTAGGAGTTTTCGAATCCTGCACACACAAGAAAAATTTAGCTTATCCAAATTTTTTCCAAATCTATATCTGCAATTTTAAATGTATGTGATATTTTTTAGTAAAAGTATTTCAGAATACTTTATACTTTTGATCAGCTTTAAAGTTAACCTGAAGCACCTACAGAAAGGACATATTTTGTCAAATGATTTTTCTTTTTGAGAACTCATTTACCTTTGTATTGAAACTGTATGCAAGTGGAGAAATCTTGTTTATGATCACTTCAAGGTTTAATGTAAAAATAAAAATACCAGTATACCAGTAATTTTGTATTTTGAATATAAAGACGCTATTTGTTGCTAATTGTTTGGCCTTTTAAATTGAATGAAAATCACTCATTTACTAAACACAAAGAAAAATTCTAACCATATTGTAATATTTGTTTCAATTTGCTAGCGGAGGTGTTATTTTGCGAAATGATTGTAACCAGTGGCGAATCCAGGATTTGGGTCTGGAGGGGGCTGAGGTATAAAATGTTTTGTATCGCCGTGACGAATGTCAAAACTTATGGCGTATGTAAACCAAAACACTTTAACTTTACAGACTTGACTCACCTGGCAATAAGAATAATAAAGAACACTACAATACTTTCGATAATTTAACAAAAAACACAATGAAATAACTAGCAAAAACATGTTTTTGACCGTGTCAACGCTGCAAATACGAGTGGAATGAAGTGGAAAAACTTTCGAGCCTGTCAAAAACCAGGAAGAAATGTTTTCACTTTTTAAAAAGGGAGATTAAGAAAAAACAGCTGTAGAGATTTTAAATACAATCAAGAATTCTGGTCTAGCTCGGGGGGGGGGGTCTGCAGCCCGATAGCCACCCCCCTGGATTCGCCACTGATTGTAACTAAAGTTAAAATAGACAAGGAAGGAAACATTTAAATATAAATAATATCAGAAGAAGATTTACTGATTGAAGATTTTATGATTTATTGGCTACAAGCAGGATGCATATAATTTTTATGTCCTTCTTACGAAATGTGCATATAAATAGCTTACTTTTTAAGTGATATTTCTATACTCATCACTAACCCGTTTGTATTAATCAGAAATATTACTTGGGCTAAAAAATGTAGTAGCCCATAATAACAGCTGGTTCCATGAAAAGTTTAAAAAAAAAACCTTTTACAAACAATAATAAAACTTTCTGCGATAATACAGGGGGAAAAACGTAGTGATATGATAAAAATAAAGTTAATAATATCGTACTTAAAATGAAAGTCCCTGAAAAATAAAGGATAACAACGAAAATTTCTAAAGAAAATGATATTTCTTCGCTGGAAAAACAAACTTTTTATGAATTTGATATTAAAAATTTAAGTGAGGAAATCTAAATACTAAGAGAAAAAATTAATAATTCTTTTGCATTTCGAATTTCAAATGGATTTTTATCTAAGAACATAAAAACTATATAACAAGAAATAATTATATATCTATTTTATTTTCTAAGAATTAATTTATCATGCTTAAATTAGTTAAAAAATGCTTAAGATAAAACATAATATAATTTATTTCTGTACTCTTATTCAAATTATTGATATCTATTGAAATAGAATTTAATTCAACAATAAGTTTAATTTTTGTTTTGACTACTGAGTGTAGATTTATGTAAAGAAACATTTCTTTAAAATCATAATTTATTAAAAAAAATTACTTTTAAAACTCTTTTTATTGCAGTTGATATTTCACAACGCAAAGATACAACATAATATACACACCTACTAATCTTTATGTATTCACGTCAGGTATGGTCAGCACACATTATCAATTACAGTTTTAAATATGCAAAAGCCAACAAACTATTAGCTTAGCATGCACAATTCCTCGCTGAATTGAGCGAGAATTTCCCCCAAGGCTGCATCCAAGGATAAAATATGTAGTTTCTCGGCAATTTCGCCTCCCGAAATGTCTCCCGATTCATAACTCACAAAATATCGATCCGTTGGAGGACGCGTTAACGGCCAAGGCCATTTCTGGACCTAACGATCTGAGAAGCCATATGGTGTGGTCAGAATGGCCGTGGACAATGGTAATGTCGATTTTTTTTCGACGAAAGAGATGTTTGCACAGAGATTAGGATCTTTTTAAACAAATCAACCTGGTTTTATTGTCTCTTTCCATGCATACGCTTTGGGATACGATTGGAATAAATGTATGAAAGCTGTAAAAGTTCGACGAAAGCGAGATGATATGATAAACAAGAAAATTTATATGCCTGTTGTGTGTAACTACAGGTCATTTGCATATGAGGTATCAGAAATAATAGCATTTTTCTTCAAAAGAGAAGGATGGACATGCAATTTTGTTCATTCATATTGTTTGTTATTTCAGACATAAGAAAAAGAAATAATATAATGGAACTGTTTTACGTCAGATAAAATTGTTCTATAAATGGAAAGAAGTGTTAAACTCTTCTATATTTCTTTAACATAAATTTTGCTATCTAACTTATGATGATTTTGTTATACAGTCGAACCTCTATTTAACGAAGTCGCTAAATCCCGAAAAAAAGTTCGTTATAGGAAAATTCGTTAAATAGAGATTCACCTTTTAAAATACTTTAAACTACACAAAAATTTTAAATTCATAAACACTAAATATTATTAAAAAAAGTAATTAGTCACACTTTTATTTTGTAAATTAATATCTATTTTTTATATATATTTTACCCATCAAAAAGAAATCTGCGAGGAAAAGAAGAATAAAACAAAACATTGTCCGGGAATACACTGTATTTTCAATTTTAAAAAATAATTTTATATTAAAATTAATGAATTTTAGCATTTCATCATACGAAGGTTTGTTGATTTCTGAATCATGATAATTTTCATCTTCGTCTTCATCGCTATTCATTGCTGTATTGTTTATATTTTTCACACTGTCCACTACAAAACTGCCTCATCCGCATCTTCATAGACACATGCTTTTAAACGTTTTGAACAAGAATTAGATGAATCATAATTTTGTATCTTATCGCGATTTTTTTTATTATGGTTGATAAGCTGTTTGGAGGAATACCAAATTTTAAAGCAATGTCCTTTTTTTTTCACGCCTTTACCAACCTCATGAAGAATTAAATTTTTTCTTTGATGCTCAAACACTTTCGCTTTGACATTTTCCAGCTTCAAGGTCATTGATCACCATAAAATGTGTTAAAATAAAGAATAAGTTTGAAATATTTAGAAATATTTTGAGAAATAGGGAGAAAAAAAAATATTGGATCACAAGAAAAAGTTCGTTAAATAGAGAATGCACTTCGCTATTTGGAAGTTATTTTGCGAAGAAATTCGCAAAATGTTCTTGGTTCCAAGAAAAAGTTCGCAAAATGGAGAAATTCGCAAAACAGAGGTTCGTTAAATAGAGGTCCGACTGTAGTTTAATTCATAATATTAATGTACGTAACTTCAATAGATTTGACATAAAAATACGGCAAAATAATAAATTTATTTGGGATTCAATTCAGAATGTTTTCTTTGTGATTTTCTAAATGAGTTGAGTGTAATACCAATGTTTGAATGGTTGACCGTTTGTTGAAATTTCCATAAAAATATCATTGTAATTTAGAGATAGAAGAACTGTATATTTTATTTTGTTTATCTTTTTCAATTTTCAAACTCAATTTGTGTTGTTTTCTTATTTTCTTCAATGATTTAAATATTTCATTTTTATAACATGTAATAACACTTATAAGTATATTATTTTTGAAATATTGCCATTTTGGTGTTCTTGTAAATCATCCTAAATTGCATGTCAAAAACTGAGAAATATTTAAGGTTTCAAAATTTATTCATATATTATTACCCTAATTAGCAATTCAAATATCTGTCTACATCTTTGTTACATTTATGTTGTCCAGGTATTATTTTAGGTAAATTTCATATATCCTAAAATCTAGTCATTGTAAGTTTTCCTCAAGCTCCTTTCTGAGAATACTTTTGATCAATGAAATAAATTGAAGATAAAAAAATGTTTATAAAAGACTGGGCATAGTATTAAATGATCTTAATGTAAATAAATTCAATCCACATTAAAGATTTTGCATGGATCTAAATGATATGATGAATTTTTCATATGAAGAATATATTAAACTTTATTGAATTTTTTTACAAGGGGTAATATAATCTAGTTATGTAAATATTAGGGAAATATTGCCGAATTTGGATCACCTGGACATTTTTCTTGATGTACAGTGATAGAGGAGTAATCTCAATAAAAACCAAGTAGTAAAATTTTTTTGTAGTTTATTTATTTTCAAAACAATGTAATTAACTTCTAATGAAACATATTTTAACCCTTTATTTCCCGAATTAACTTACCAGTAACTTTTCAATTTTATTTTGGCATCATTAGATACGTTTTAATGCAGAATCACCACAGAAAAGATTAAAAAACTTTTTAATTAAATAAAATAATTTGATTAATAATTAAAAAATAATTTTTGCCTTCATCTGCCATCCACTGCTAGCTGTCGGGACTACATTCCTCGTGTTCATGTGAATACTGTCAGGAAAAACGGTCTAATTACGAAGATATAAGCGTGCTTAAAGTCATACAATAACAGCTCTTTTAATAACATGTCTTGCTTTTCTGACGGTCATTCATGGGAGAACTTGGATTTCGTGTTAAATAAAGAATGCGCAAAGCATACAGTACTAAAAGACGAAGAATATTACCTTGTTAGTTTCTTGAGATAATTTTTCTTGAATGAAATTAGCATACACATTATTAGAGTGTTTATGTACCAAGGCCGCCTTGGTACATAAACACTTACACTAATATAAGTGTTTGAAGTGTGTGTCGCCGAGCTGTAGACAGTGTTCATATCAACACGCAGATTCGTAAGCATATCCCGAAACAAAGGTTGCTGCGCATTCCTACGTATAGAGATGGTTTGTTCCTGTATTTCAAATAAAATTTTTGGTGGATTGTTACAGTTTAACGAACTCTTCTTTAACACTTCCAGAAACAGGTAATAAATAACCTAAGATCTGAGGAATGGTTAAGATGCATAAAGCTAATAACACAAGATATTTGAATGCGATATGTTTGTTTGTGCCTTCATTTTGATGTCTATTCAGAATAAGGTCCCGTTCATTACAAAAACTACTCATATCCTGAAGAAATGATCCGATTTCATTGCTCTTATAATATTTATGGATGCACATACCCTCATCATTTTTAATGAAATAGGGACCTTACTGTGTGGGCAAACAAGCAACAGAAAACGGTGTTCCATATACAGATATTCAACTCCCAAGATGTTTCGTAAAGGGATTTTTAAAATCTCTTATGGTTGACAAATGGCAAAATGAATGGACTGAAGCTGACACTGGAAGAGACATTTATAATCTAATTCCAAGAGTCAAAATGTGTATAGAGAGGAAATAATCTTCCTTACTGGACACGGCCCGTTTCCTACTTACCTATACAGATTCAATTTAACAACTCCAGAGTATTGTAGCTATGAAGCATATAAAGTAATATGCACTATGCAACCGAATGTCCATTAACAGAATTTTGGCATCTTAAGAAACCAGCTTCCCAGCTTATTCTTGTTTGGTTACGCCAAGTTGCTGGTAATCAACAACCAAGAAGTAAAATTTTCAATATTATTAGGTTTATTCTTGCCAACAGTCAGCTCTTCTGTCCAGATCCTTAAAAGCAGATCTTCCAACTGTTCTCTTCTACTCATACTTTCATTAATCCAAAGCTAAATATAATGAGCATCACCATCCAAGTCTGAATATGGAATTATAATATAATCAAGGTCAAACCATAGACTATAAAAAAAACCCTATTTATAAAGACAGATAGTTTTTCTGGTGGTACCATGGACTTTTTAAAAACTTTTAGAAAGGTATATGTGTTCTTTATTTTTTCTTTTCTCCTTTTATTAGTTAAGTTTTTCTTTTATTATTTACTATTATTTATTTTATTTTTATTATTATTTAAATTTTCTTGTTTCAGTTTTATAATTTATTTTAAAATTTCTCTTTTTATTTATGTATTTTATTAATATTTCTCTGACATATTTATAGAAATTTCATCTTCAAGAGACAGTCATTTGTGAATTTAAACATTTAAAATTATATATTATATAAAATATGAAATGCAAATTGTGTAAAAAAGGAGGAAGATAAACGACTTTTTTTTTTAATTCCATAAAATAGATGGCGTTCGTCCTGTGCCGGGTCCGGTCTGCTTCCACTTCATGCCCACCTAAACCGATTGAAAAGAAGAATTATAATAATTTTAGATACTGGGGCATGAAGTAGTGTTATATTTATATACTGTGTGGAGAGAGGGCACATCATATCGTCACATTATGTAGTAACATGACTTCCCTTTCCATTCATAGAATATTACCAAACAGGCGAAATTTCTTATTGACTGACAGTATAACGGCATTACAAGATGGCTTCTTATTAAAAATTTCTCGGAATTGTTCGCTCAACTTTTACAAATTCGATACTTCTGCACGACTATTAATGTATGAGCGAAAATAATACTCAATTATGAATGCTCTTTACCCCGTCGAGAGATTGCCCAACAAATCTTAGTTGGCATTACAGGGAGCATGTGCGGCTGGAGCTATGTCCCGTTGGCGAATGTCCATGCACTTTCGAGATGCATGATTCTCAGTATTGTGTATTTTGAATATATTCTATTTTCAAAATAAGTCAAATATCATTGATAATATCCTCTTATAGCTTATTCATCTTTTCTTTATCACCCATTAGTCTTTGAAATAAGTAAAACAAATAAGAAAAAAACGAGACAGCCTCTTAAAATTTTGATTTTCTTCCTTTTCAGTGACGACACCCGCTCTGATCGGAATATGCCTGGGCAGCACTTTTTTCTTGTTATCCGTTGCTGCCGTCACTTGCTTCTGCTATCGCCGCAGATCATCGAGATGCATCACTCGGAAGCTGAATCCAGTGCCGACGATGAGCCGCCACCCCGACAAACCAATGATGCTTCGTAAGCCGACAGCCGTTAAAAGCCCCAGCAGTGGCTCAGTCGGCGGTCCTGTTCTCATAAAGAAGAGCCCCAGTCCGACTCAGTCTAAGATAGCTCCAGGAGGAAGCACCAGAACTTCTCCAACGGGCAATGGGCACAGATCACCTTCTAGTAAAGACGAGAAATGCACGGCTGGCTTGTCGTCGTCGAACCATTCCTCCAGACAGAACTCGCCGAATGTTGAAGACAAGAATTACATTGAAAATGAGAACGAGAAGCTCAAAAACAGCAACAGGAAGGAAGACATGGAGGACAACAAAGAAAAAGAAGTTCTGGTCGAAAAACCTTGTAAATTAGGTCAGCTGCATTTTAGGTGAGGAATTTTTGAAACAGAACAAAAAAAAAAAAAACAAGCAATACATATATATAGTTAAATATTTCAAATAATCAAAACATGTGTTATATTTTCAATATATACATATATTAATCTAAAAATAAAAATAAAATTACCTTAATAATCATACAAATGAAATACCAAAGATAGTTTGAATATAGACTATTACTACTATGAAAAAGACAACCCAGAATTGGAATTCCAACAATCAAATGCCAATCAGTCTTGGGAACCGATATTTATCGCATTAATCTAGATTTGCGGCGCAAACCCTATGCGAAAGCCAATTGTTGGAAAAACGAAAAAATAGGGGAATAAATCCCCAAAATCTTTCAAGATTTGAAACGAAAAAGTATATATATTAAAATTTATTTTAAATACATTTACATTTCAAAGAATAAAAGATTAGAAAACAGTCTTTCCTTTTTTATGCAAGTCCATACAGATTTTCTTATTTGAAATCTTAGCAAACTGTGTTGTAATTAAACGTTCTAGCTCTCGGAAGGAGTAAATGAATGACTTTTTTCATAACAAAATTTCAGCTAAAGCAAGTCATATGCTTGAGTCCTTTCGAATCAGTGGCGCACAGGACAGCTGTATCAACTAAGCTCCTCCCGTTTATTATGTCACTGTTTTATAAGCATGCGATCAAATGAAGAACTACTTGTTTAATTTTTATTTAAAAAAACAATTTACAACAGGAAAAATTCTTTTTTCTCTTGCTTACAATTATTCTTTATCCTTTAGAAATTATTCTTTTCTATTAAGCTGCAAAATTTCAAACAGAAAAATTAAATGACTAAACTTTAAATGTGTTCTGAAAATAATAGGACGTGGTCTTAATATAATTTTAGAAAGTAAATCAAATTATAGGTATTGAATAACAATTTAAATTCAATTCTTATTTTCTTGTCTGAACGTGAACTTTAATTGCATGTTATCTGTGCGAACATTTCTTAAAAACCTTTTAAAGACATCTTATTGTTTTACTTCTCTAGATTGAAATACAATCCTGAAAAGCTATCTTTGCAAGTGAGTATAGTGCGGTGCACCGACTTGCCGCCAAAGGATTCCAACAATGGATCATCAGATCCCTACGTCAAACTTCAACTGCTTCCCGAGAAACAGCATAAAGTGAAAACTAGAGTCTTGCGCAAGACTGTAGATCCTGTTTACGACGAGGACTTCACATTTTACGGCATTAATCCAAACCAGTTACACGCGACCACACTTCATTTTGTAGTGCTCAGCTTCGACAGGTACTCTAGGGACGACGTGATCGGTGAAGTAATATGCCCTCTGTCGGGAGTTGATTTTAAGGAATTGGAAAAGCAGTTAGAAATGACTAAAGAAATCACGCCGAGGAATCTGAAGGTAACTGTTCAGGTTGTTTCAGACTGTAAAAAAAATTGTAATCTTGCGAAAACTGAAAACAAAAAATGCCCCCATTCTACATTTTTGGAATGATTGTTCACATTTCTTATCAGTGGCGAATCTAGGCTTCGGGTCTGGGGGCTGAGGTCATAAAAACTTTGTATCGTCGTGATTAATGTCAAACCTCAAGGCTAAAGTAAACCAAAACTCTTCAACTTTACTGACTTTTTTCACCTGACAGTAAGAATCATAAAAAACAATACAATACTTTCGACAATTTTATAAAAATTACAATGAAATAACTAGCCAAAAAATGTCTTAGACCGCGTCAAAGCTACAAGTACAAATGGAATGACCACAAAAGTAGGAAAATTTTCGAGCCTGTCAAGCCAGAAAGTGATGTCGAAACGTTTTTATTATTTTTTTAAAAGAGGAAAATTAAGAAAAAACAGTTGTAATGATGTTAAATAAAATCAAGAATTCTGGCTCTGGGGGGGGGGGGGGGGGCCCGTACCCCCCCCCCTGGATTCGCCACTGTTTCTTATCATGTTTGCAGAAAAAAAAAAGCATTTTCCAAATTTTTTCCCTTTTAAGTAAAAGATTTTAAAAGTCACATAATTTTAACAATATTTCAATTTAATGGCGGTTATGGAATTCTTTTCACTTATTCTCATTTTTCCCTACAAATGTTTCACAAAAAACAGCTAAAGGAATTAATTATAAACAGTTCTGAAACAGAAAATTGTTTATAATTTGAAAAACTAACACAAAAATGGGGGGGGGGGAGGAGAGCATCAGTAAGTTAAAAGATTGTCATGGAAAAAGGTTTTAATTTGAAAATTCTTGTTTGCTCAATTTTATGTACTTATATAATTTCGCCATTTCTATGTACACACATAATTCAAATTTGTGAAAAAGATGCTGTGCTTTATTCAGGGGTAGGAAGTTAAAATGATAACCTCTGATAGTTATATAGCTCTAAATGTAGCGTAATCACGCTATATTTCAGCACCATCCATTATTAGTACCCCTGGTGGTACGCGGGAGACAAGTTAAGGGGACGCAAAAGTGATCTCGATAATGGCGGAAAACACAAATCATAAGAATATTCTAAAATTTATTTTTCTCAAGTTCATATAAAAAATGAAAGTGAAAATCTTACTAGCACAAAAGGGTACTTTACAAAATAAGAAAAGGGAAAGAAGTAGATTAATGTCTAGTAATCGAGTAATTGTTAGCTCTCATCATAATTTTATGCGAAATTATTTCAACACTGTTTTCCTTTGTTGAATTAATGCTATTTAAAACAATGAAAAAGTGATCAAAAATCAATCCCACAAATTTTATTAAATTCATTCGAGCCATTTACACTTAAGCTAACCTAAGCCTTTGGCGTTATTAATAAAAGCTTTTTTGTGCTGTAGGGAGATATCACAATAGGGGATACTCAAAAATTAAAAGGCTAATCAAGGGGTACGCGAGTGAAAATAGGTTGGGAACTGTTGAACAATGTGAATAGCATTTTACATGTCGTAATCCATTGCACTATGTCACGTTGCTTTACATTTATAAATTCGTCATCAGAGCGTTTATAAAGGGGAAAGTTCTGAAGACGCTTTTAATTGTTTCAATGCCTTCTTTCTTAGGAGAACGGCTTGATAAGTTTATTTTCTAAAAAATTCTCTGAACATTAACTGGTCATTATTGTTTCTAAGTAGATTATTTTCTATAATAGTGCCTCAATGGTTTATTAGAATTATTCACCTCTGTTAAAACTATTTATGATAAGAAGTTATACACTTCTGAAAGACTTAGACACCCAAAAAAATAATCCTTTATGTAAATTACTGTTATGATGATCAAGATTTATTATTGAAAATCGAGATTTAGGAAATATTAGTTTTAGTGTTATGAGAAAGGTATTTTTTTATCACAAGTAAATTATAGTTAATGCTACATATGATAGATTTTAAGATTTCTAAACAAATTTAATCTAATTAAATTTTCACGCTCTTTGAAGTAGTGATTCCTGATCGTGCAGAAAAAACTGGCGTAAGTTTTATTAATAAAATTCTAATTTTGCTTTCAAATGACATCATGTTGAATCACTCTATAAGTAATAATTTCAGCAGACGCGGGAAATTTCCACAATCACTGGCTTTCTACGATGCTTCTAATCCAACAAAGCGTTTTCAATAAGGCATCGGAGACTATTTATATAAAACATACTTATCTCCCTTCATTAGGTTTCATAACCAGCCCTTTATTTACTGTGGTAAATTCTTACCCTTCGTTTATTTAAATGTTTCATCAACTAAATTATAAGAAAATTAAGACAGAATTGGTGAATGGAATCAAATTTTAACCTTCGTAAAAGTTTAATTATTGTTGTATTTGTTTAAATTTAATCTTTACGCGAATTATATAACAAATAAAATCGAATTGAAATTAATTTGAGATAAAAATAATAATAATTTTGTTAAGTACCTGAAATTTATGTATTACATTTTAAGGCCCCCCCCCCCCGTATCACCTAGAGATGATAAGATGTCTGGTTGCGGATCGAATAGGAAATGAATTAACCGTTACATTTGTTATTTGATAGTTGTAGTTCTTCATCAAATATTAAAATTAATGTATGAAGAGTTTTTAGTAAACTCTTTTCTAAGCACATAATTTCATCATTGAATTTATATATGAAAAAGGAAAATTGCGTTTTCTCTCTTCTTCGCGAAATTGAGAAATTGAAGTACTTAAAAATTTAATAACAAAAATAGTGATATTCATGTGATTCAAATTTTTTATGAGGATTACTGCAACTTATAAGATATTGAATAAGCAGGTCAAGAAATAATTAATGAAGCTTAGAGCGAAATTTCTTATTATTTTATTTGTAACTGCATAGCTTCAGCTCTTCCAACTCTTATTATTTTTTTTTCAGATCCGTTATCAAGGAAGAGGCGAGCTTCTGGTGTCACTGTGCTATCAGCCGGCTGCAAATAGACTCACAGTTGTAGTTCTAAAAGCTCGTAACCTTCCCAAAATGGACTTCGCTGGTCTTTGTGGTAAGGCGACACTAAACAATTTTATGGCATTATAAATTTATACTTACAATCAATAAACCAAAATGCGATATTTATACCTTCATGAGGCTTTACTAAACTATATCAAAATTGTCATTCTGCGAAAGCCTGTGATTGTTTAATAACTTTATGAATAATAAATGTTGAAGAATTTTTTTATTACCATAAAAATTCATTCAATTCTCAGATTAATTTTACAAATCCTATCTACTTAAAAACAAAATGATAACTATATTGATAAATAGATGACTTTATTTAGGTTTAATTTTTAAGTTTAGTTATTTTGGCGTTACGCTTTGAAGCAAGTTTGAAGGCTATTTTTGAGACGGACCGGTAATTTTGGACCGTGGTCAGTTGATGAAAACAACACCAACACCTGAATTAAAGGATGGTTTAATTCTTTTATTTTATTTCTGATTAAATATTATTATATAATCTCCTATACTGTAATTCTGATAGCAATACATTTTAAATTGAAAATATTAAAGATAAATTTTATTTTTTAATCAATTCTGTATATACCCCATAATTAAAAATAAAAAAAAACTCTCACAAAATGTTGAATAATTTAAAAACTTATTATATCAATTAAAATAAAAACGTAGGAAAAGTTGAAATTAACTCATACGTTAAAAACACGTTGCAATTAAAAAAACAAATGAAATTAATTGATCAACTTGTATGCGATATTGTATTGTACTGAAATACGAAGATTTAATAATTTTTTTTCTAATACGCAGTTAAATTTCCGAAGTTATTTTTCACAATAAACTATATATAGCATTTGAAAGTAAATACAAGAATCATGAAAGAACCAATAACGAAATCTCCTATTTCATTTCTGATTTAAATCATTGTTAATGCACTTCTAACTTGGAAAAGGAAACCTTTATTGTGACTTACATTAACTAAGCATTGATGTTTTGGATATATTACTCTTTAATCGCCATTTCTTATGATAAAGCTCATTTATTCATTCTGAGAACGTAGGAGAAATATTATTCCTGGCTTATGCTAATGAGATGCTTTATTTCATTAGATTAATTTGTTACTATGGAATAGTATTCCATTTCATTTTTGTTATACCGTCAAATGACTTTGATATATCCTTTTTTTAAATCTAAGATAATTTGATCATGAATTTCCTGTGATAGAATTAAGATAGTTTCATAAGGAATTTTGAATTTTTTTTGTCAAGTCGAAATCGTATTTTGTGTGATTTCACATTTATAATTTAAGAAAAGAATATTTTTATTAGCCTCTTACAACAGTTCTCAGTAATCCTTAATTATTCTTTGTTGTTGTTTAATGAAGAGTTTTAAATTTCGTTTTGAAATTTATTTCATTGTTATCATTAATTATGAATCATTCAACTAAGTTAGTTGGCAGGTAATTTTGTTAATCAATTTTATTTAAATCAAAGCATTTGAAGTATAAGTTTATTTAAATATTCTCTAATGTATTTATTCATTCAATAAAATAAATCATTGATATTTTGATTTCATAATTTTGGTGATTTTCTGATGGATTGTCATTTTTTCTGTGAATGAATTTTGAATACAAAACATTTTTTTTATGGATTAGAATGCGTAAAAATATTTGGTCATTATGCCCTTTAATTAATTTTTTTTGTATTTATACCCTTCATACATAAATCAATTTATAAGCAGTAGTGAAAGAGATTCTGTTTTATTGTAGGAAGAGTCAGTTATTTACAGACATCATAAATAATTAGTACAGAAGCACTTTAATATTTCCTTCCTTTCAGACCCGTACGTGAAGATATACCTACTCTATAACAACCAAAGGATCGCGAAAAAGAAGACCCACGTGAAAAAGCGCACCACAAACCCGGTCTTTAACGAGTCTTTCGTGTTTGAAGTCCCTTATAACGAGGGCCTCGAGAACATCAGCCTCGAATTCCTGGTCCTCGACTGGGACCGCGTCACAAAGAATGAAGTCATCGGAAGGTTGGAATTGGGCCCCAAGAGCGGAGGGCCCGCACAACAGCACTGGAACGAGGTCTGCAACGCGCCCCGTCGCCAGATAGCCGAATGGCATAAGCTGAAGGAGTGATACTGTTTCGAGAAACAAACATAAACTGTATATATGTATATGTGTTTAGTGTGAATTCTGCGCCATGAGCAAAAAAAGGGTATTCTCTTCTCTGGCAGCGTTTAATGACACCTTTCTAGATTACAATCCCACTGTCTGTGAACTCTGTCCTGCTCTTGTAACGCGATTCAAAAGAGTATTCTTTGCGTTTCATTCACGGAGAAAACTCTCGGATAAGAAATAAAATTTTTGGCGCAAGGTATGCGATTGCTTTTTGAAGGGCAATGTTGTAATTAATTTTAAAATAAGATAGTTGAGATAACACGGCATCAAATGTTGTTTTATATTGCTATTATTGGTTCTCTATATATTTTTGAAATCCATGTTGGTAATGATATTAATATTTTAATATGCAATTTGTACATTTTCTTGTGCGTCAAATGTGACTGTACGTGTGTGTATAATATTTGTTTAAAGAAAATACTTTTTTGGTTCCCTGCTTTAGAGGATGTGTCATTAAACGCTCAAGAGCCAATCAGTCAAAAATAAATAATGGATAAAATTGATTTTGAAGTTTAGAATATTTATCGACTCGTATCTATGAGGAATTTGGATGCTTCAGCCAAAAATTGCTAAAAATAATAATAAAAAAAGATCAATGGATGATTTTGCTCATGGTGCACACGAGTTACTGGACAGGATTAGAATTTCCCGAAATGTTATGTCTGTCTGTCATTATTCCTTGGTGGCCTCTCCATAAAAACATATGCTTACCAATATATTTTTGTTCCATTTCCACAAGTATCATGTTTCCTTCCCTTGAAATGTCATTTTTAGAGCATTCACCTAATGTTATCTAATCCAGTGCTTTGTGAAATGCATTCTAACCTGTTTCAATCTGGAATGAAACGGGATCTCATCTTTGAAAAAACATAAAGAAAACAATTCAGAACAATTCTAGATAATTAAATAGGCTTGTGCCGTCGATGTTTTTCAATTTAACCTGATGCAAGGATTCAACTGCTATTTCGTTTGCATTGAAAATTCAGTATTTGCACTTATCTGCAGTATTCATAAAACTACTTTTTCAGCATATGTACAATTTCCAGCTTTAAGGTTGAGCATTAATTATATCAGGGTAAGCATTCTGTTCAACGCAAACAATAATGAACTAAAACTGATAAATTAAACGAGCAATAACTCAGTAGTCTAAGTTGGGATAATGTTCAGACTTTGTTAAGATACGATAGCTCTTACTTCGAAGCAGTGCAATGCAGGATTTTGTAAATTAATAACAATTTAACGCTAGAAAATAATAGGGTTTGGTAATAAATTGAAGTTTATACTGAGTGTGGTTATATATTTTTCTTCAGAGAATTATTATGAGAGTTTTTATTGTCACTAAAATTAGATAAAAACCAACATAATGATTGTGTCAATATTACGACTAAAGATAGAAGTTGGTTTTAGTAGCGCAAAAAGTTGTTTCTCAATAAGAAGAAGAAGATACACAGGTACAACATTTTCTTATGAAATGGTATTTTGAAATAATACAATAGTAAGAAAGTAAAAATATGCATTTATGTGCGTAGCAGTGTACTGTTCATTATAGGAATTTTTGATATTTTTCTTATACTTTGAATTCCCTTTTGGACACCTTAGCTAAGTTTCTGATCCATATAATTACATACTAAAAAAAAAAGAAGCTGCTTGGGAGAAGGTATTGAACATGTTGATGGGTTCGGCTTTTGATAATTTATTTTAGAAAGAGGAATCGAACAATATAAAACTTTTTTGTTGTGTGTATAGAAAACTGAAACTTTATGCTCATACTATCATAAGTAAATTATTTTAAAAATGGAAGTTCACCACATTTCAGACAGAAGAAAATTGTAGAAACATTTTCCGATACGGGAATATGTACTTGTTGCTAACAGGTTTAGATTTATTGAAAGTGTTTTCCACATCATCGGTTTGCAACTGCTGTTTTCTGAACTATATTATTATGTTATCGGTGTTTATCTTGAAACTTGTATAGAGGATGTAAAAAAAAAGAAAGTTTTGATGCTGTTAAATGCAGTACAGGTAAGGTATCAATGTTGCAGTTGGAATTCTTAAAATGTGCATTGATATTTAACAATGGTGAATAAAGAAATTTGTGACGACTAGCTATGTGTAGTTATTTATCAATCCATTTCACCAAAAATTCCTAATAATTAATGGATAATACTTTACACCAGATTGCCGTAAAAGTTACGACATTTCTATCCTATCAATACTTTCCCTACAATACAGTCACACACATATACAAAACACTTTTTTCAGAGTGCATTTATTGATCCATAGGATCTTTAAAATTTAAACAGTAAACAATTTCAGTGGATATCATTTCTTTGATTTCACTCTAAAATACCTTTCTTTTTTCAGCGAAATAATAGAAATTCTTTGGCAGTAAACAATCAAAAAGTATTTTTAATAATATTTTACTCATTTAAAACAAGATAAAACTCATTTAGTATTATTTCAGCAGATAAAGAAATTATTATGGGACATTTTAAATCTGAAATACCGAGGAAAGGTAATTTCTTATTGTAACTCAAAATGAATTTCAGAGCTATTGAAAAAGACCATTATTTTTCCGCTGAATATATCTAAATATTTTACAAACAATTGCCTTATAGTTTCACATTTTTTATTTCTCTTCTGATTTTTCCTGAAAAACGACATGGAAAAATTATATATTTTATAACAGCAATTAACCAAAGGTGATTATGACGTCATTTCAATTATCCAAAATACTACCATAGTATAAATATACGACATAATTTCAAATAATTTAGACTTTATATATGATACAAATACGTAATGTTTTCAAACAATATCATTAATGAAGGAAATTATTTATAGGATTTTAGAAATTTATGAAAATTTGTGTTTCATTTCATCACTTCACAAAATTGCTTATCTTTTTGGCTTCTCAATAGTAAAAAAATAATTATTGGTGTATTCGGATAAGTTTATTGCAGGGTTTCAAGTTCTGGGAATTGCCGCATTTATATTTCCTTTATTAATAATTGTACGTTTATAATGATTAGCAAGATTTTTGATGTAGATAATGATTTTTCATTTAATCCTCCGAATATTATATTTGAGTCTGAAGTATGCATATTAACCAGTGTTGGAGACGAGGAACTGTTAACAGGAGGAGAATGTAAGGAAGTTTGTTATGTTCTCCTCCAATTCAATTAACTATCCCTAAAATTTTTACCAATGTTGTCTCTTGAGAGAATTTTTGACACAAAAACTTCATAAGTATTTTTGCATAGCGAGAATAAATGACATTTCACAGTCTGCTTCGTATCTAGGTTATCAATGTTCATTCTACCATAATATTACTCATATTTATAATCTCTGGCTGATATATTTGTCCGGAACAAAATTTGAATCTCTGGCCATATCTAGACCGCAATCACCTCTGGTTAACTAAATGAATTTCTACCAATAAGAGAAAAAAAAAAACCCACGCAATTTTTCGATATTGAATAAAGAAATTGTGCTCAATGCATTGACGCAACTATAAAGTATGGGACCCACGTCGAATGTTTAGTACAGGACTTTTAGAAAATTAATCACTAAATAATTATCACTAAATTATTGGACCCATTTCAAAAACTAATAAAAAAAAACTAATAATGTTAGAAGTACGGTTTTTCTTTTTAAATGAGAGAGCAAATGAAAATTTTTTTTTCAGATAGTGGCGTACCATTACGGCGTTCTAAATTTCCATACGCAATGGCTACCAATCAGCAGAAGGCGATGCGAGTTTTCTGGTTTCCTTTTCTAGTTTTTATTGAATATCTCGAAAACTATTCAGTTTTCGAATTACAATTGATTTAACAAATTAAAGAGCGTAAAATTCCCTACAAATACATGCTTTTATTTTTCTTCTAGCTTTAGTAGTTTCGTTGATAACGGCTCTCAAAAATGTGAGATGTCCAATAATTTACGACCACCGTAACAGTACGTTACCTATCCGGAAAAAAAAAACGTTTTAAAATGCGCTCTCGTAAAAAAAAATGTAGTTGTAACATTATTAGTTTTTTTAAATTAATTTTTGAAATGGGTCCAATAATTTATGACCAACCTGTACTTGAATTTTCGAGATGCGTAATCACTCTTTATAATACTGTTAACTGACTTTAAAGAATCTTGTAAATTAGATGGAACAAGGAAATAATTCATTATTTATTTACATTTTTTCACAACTTTTAAAAATTTTTGTAAATCAACGATATTCCGCAATTAGTTTATAATTGTTTACTTCGAGCTTTCATTTCAGTAAAAGTATAGTTTAATTCTTGAAAATTCAATATTTGGCGAACAATTTATTTATTTTTCAGCCCTGGGGAATAGGGCAGTTGCAGCATCTATGTGCCTTCGTAATTGTGAGACTTGGAGTAGGGACCGTGGATCCCTGGCATTTTGCCAATCCTACCACCCTATAGTTATGCCAATAGTTAAAGGGGTTAAATAATTAAAAAAAAACAGTTCTGGCCAATGAAAACTCGCTACTTACATTTTGTTTATAAATATGACACTATAAATTTAAATTGGGTTAATAGAACTGTAAAAGTGACGGTTGATTGAAATGAAGATTACTGTTGAAATGTATGATTGGTTTGGAATTAGGAGCGCATGATTGTATCACCGTTTCTGCTATTGCGTCATCCTTTAAGTGATTATGTTAGCTTCGTGTATGAAATACTAGCCTCCTTCGGGGACCAGCTTGTTGAATATAATTTCAATTGAATCTCTTATACATAATTTGAAATTCATGGTTCCCTTAATAAAACATTTTAAAATTTCAAATTGTGATAGACATTTAACCCGTCTTCTTTTAGTAGCCTTGCACCTGTTCTGCTCTTTGTCTTCAGAAATGTCTCTAATGGAGTGAAGTAACTGTTTGTGTCATGTAACATCTAATTTCACGTTTTAGGAGCCAACTTCATTTCTTATTCCTCGTGCTAAATGTGCTGTGCATTTGATTTCAACATTAAAATGGCATGGCACATTTTATGTCCATGCCATTTTCATGTTAGCTGGATTAAAACATGCTGATAAAAAGAATGAAAACATAGCAACCATAATCATTCAGATTACTGGATATATTTCTTAATACACGTAATATCTCAGAGAGCTTGGTTTGCGTATTCCACAAAAATTTTGATGAAATAAAATAAGAAAGAAAAATGATTTAGGATATTACCTCAGCTTTCGATAAAGAAAGAGATACATGTTATTTATTTAAACAATGAAAATAGTTTGAGTAAAAATTGTACGGCAACTTAATTGATATCATTGAAAAAGTAATTTTTACCACGTTTTTATTAACTCGCTTTCTTGTCTGTCTGTTCGGTACAAATTTTGCAATCGATTTTAAACTAACTTCCCGATGAGCTGGAGACTTGAAACTTTAAACATAGTTCAGAACTTGATGACAATGCATTATTAATTCGCTTTCTTGTCTGTCTGTTTGTCTGTCATTTCATATTTTGCATGACACATGCGCAGTACGTTTTTCATTATATCTCGAAAACTATTTACATTACAGACTTGGTTCTTGGGCATAAGGATGGCCCATGGGACCATCGAAGCACCCCATATTTTAGCCATATCTTTGCGCATGCGCAGTACGTTTTTCATTACATCTCAAAGGTCTCTGCGTTACATAACTTAATTTTTCAGGAAAATAACAATTTTCTATTTATGATCAGGTGAAGAGAAACTGAAATAAACCTGAAATTTGCCACATGTCTCCGTCATAATCTCATTAAGATGTTTAAAATCGATTACAACATTTCACACACAGAAGACTAAAAAGCAGAAAATAATTATTTAAAAGAATAAAAATTTTAATAGACCACGTTTTTAAAACGGACTAAAAAGCATAAAATAATTTCTTCTAGCCCCATACAGATTTATAACCTCATACAGATTTAAAACGAAAAACGTGGGGCGCATGCAATATTTAATAGTAAGGAGTGTAGGGAGTAGCTGTCGTTGAGAAAACTCACACAACAGTTCATATCATTTCCATTATCAATAAAATTGTTAGTGACTGAAATAAACTATTTATGCATCAATTATCTATTACATGCGCCCCACGCTTTTCGTTTTAAATCTGTATGGGGTTATAAATCTGTATGGGGCTAGAAGAAATTATTTTATACTTTTTAGTACGTTTTAAAAACGTGGTCTATTAAAAATTTTATTTTTTTAAATAATTATTTGCACTTTCAGACGACGTAAAAATGATTCTTGTGCTGTAATAATTCTGGAAGTTATTAAGGATAAACTCCAAAGTTTAGCTTAATTTTTAAGTAATTAAAATTTCAAAAAAAAGGGCTCCGAGGTGCACATTCCGACCGTCCAAAGTATGTTGAGGCCAAATTTCGTTGTTCTAGGTCCAGCGGTCAGCCCCGTTGAGCGCCAACACACACAGAGAAAGACATACATCGTCTTTTATTATTAGTAGAGATGACAAAATCTAAGGTGGTGCGTCTTCATTGGCCACTACTGAAAATGTAAAAAATAAATAAATCAGACATAACACAGGCTTGGAACAAAAAAAGCTGAATCTTGCCAGACACAAATACCAAGAAGTAAAATAAATATGATTAATCGAACAACAAAATAAATAAATTTATACAAAAAGTGTTCCAGATATTAAAAATATCGTAGAATTATTATGTAACAGAAAATTAAAAATGATAAAATCCGATGCCGAAAAAAGCTGAAATCCGTGTTTCCGCAGAAATGTGTCATGTCTGCTAAATAGATAAAGGGAGCCTTTAAGATAATGCGAATATTTTTGAACTCTTCATAATTTTTTGATCAATTGTGTCTTGAAATGTATACTCTTTGAGATGAAGGTTATAACTTTTGATTTTGGCGAGATAGTATTGGCACAAAGCAGACTCTTTACTCTGAAAAATTACACGTTATATCACATGAGACAGTTTGAGCGTCGACAAATTTATATAAGCTCCTGCTTTTAAGCCTTTATTATAATTAGATTAATGCACAAGTAGGGATTGCAATCCGGCACCAATTTCAATCCGGTCGGATCCGGCCGGATTGGTCACATCCAAACTATTTTGCCTTTTCATTCCAAAATCAACTGTATAAAAGATGATACAGTGAGTGTATTACAAAGTTTATAAAAAAGGTTTATTTCTTATGAAATCAACTTTATTTACACTGTTATAATTAATAAATATTTACGTATGAATCAACAATAAAAATTTTGCATAGTGCAACTAGTTAAATTGTAATTGCTGTATTAGTTTAGTAATAATTAGATAATGACGGGCAGTTAAGTTCAGTCTCACTTACTAGATTTCTCAAATGACATCAATGATATCGTGTAATGTAATTAACATTACATTATGTAAGTAACTTATATTAAATCTAACTAAATCAATCTTATCAACTGAGATCACAATTATTAGTTAATTTAGACAATTAAAGCAGTCTATTCTTTTAATTATGACAGTCATCATGAATCTGTTTAATCAATGGCACAATTATCACAATAACGAGTTGAAAACTTCTTCTTATTTTTTAATATACTTACTTTAAATTATTATTTAAATAAAACAATTTAAAAAAATCACTTTTGGTTTTGATAAAAGGATCGTAGGAAACAAATAGTGTTAATTGTGTCATCTGCCAATCGACTTCTTACAGAGCTACAAATATAACCAGCGGCCTAGAAGGCTCTTTCTGCTTCTACACTTGGTTTTATTATTAACAAATACTCGTGAATAGAAGACAAGTATTTTCCTCGAACTCCTTCACTTTCATATGCAGTCATTTCCTTTTTTAATATTTTCTCAAAATCTTTCTCTTTTTTGGTATTTATGCTATAGGTTTTCATATCTTGCTGGATTTGCATTTGTAATTCTTTCTGTAATGTCAAATCATTTTTCAATGACGATAAATCTAAGTTATTTTCTACTATATTATCTACGTTTTCGTTAACGCTATCATCCTGAATAACTCTTTCTAAGATATTTTTCATTTCTATTAGTGTAACTTTTTCTTTCGGCATAGTAAATGTATCATCAGCTCGTCTTGTATCATCATCATATTTTTTGGATTCTGTAAGTATATTAATATTCCTGTTACTACAGTGCGGCGTTCTTTTGTCCTCACATGCAGTGCCTCAGATAATTCAGCACTTAACATTGTGTCTTGAGTAAGCAACTTCTCTAAAATGAACTTTAGTGTTGTTTCAGCAGTTATCTCTTCATTCACCTCTATTTCAGCAGGATCGAATCTCTTCTGCATAGTGGCTCTAGAACCAACTTAAATGGCTGCAAACTCTCAATCAGGTCTTTTATTTTCGACCATTCTAGGTCGCTAAATTTTGTGTCACATACTATATCAATCAAAGCTTTATCTATACACACTTTCAGCTTATGAAATCTTTCTACCATAGCCAGAAGACTGTTCCAACGTGTGCGCCAGTCTAAAATAAGGCTTAATTCTTTGCCTGTATCTTCTTTCACATACTTTTGTAGGTACATATCGTATTTAGTAGGCGATCTTTTGAATAACTTCACCACTTCTTGCATTTTTTGAAGAAGATCATTGTATTCAGGAATTACTTCACGAGCCATGTATTCTAATTAAGCCCAGATTAAAGTGCTTTTCTTTATGGTGTACTTTCAGGTTCAAATATGGTTTTCTGGGAAGCCCATTCCTCAAAACTTAAAGCTAATCTTTTTCCTTGTTTCTTAAGATATTCGAACTCAATAATCAAGTCAGCTTTGACGGTATTTACAAAATTTGTAACTATAGATCTTATCGTGTTTGGTGAATTAGAATGTTGAAATCCGCTTTTCGAAAACAAATATCTGAATTCTGACGATGAACAAAATAAAATGAGGGCCACACACCATCTTTACAGACCATTCTTGAGACCATCTTCTCCATAGAGTTTTCCTTTTTAAAATAGCTGTCAATTGTTTTAGACTTTTTCTTGTGTATTTCTTCCTCACAAATAATATCAACTGAATCAGTTTCTGACGCGATACTCTAGGAAATAAATCGTGGTGAGGCAGGCGTGGAATGTGGTAGCGGGTGAGTTAGCGGCGAACGACTCGTACTCACCACGCATTTAAGTACCTACTCATGCAATAACGTGAGTATCTTTTCAAGAAATAGGTTTCATGTATTATTTTAATTTACCGGATCAGGTTGACGTCTAATGATGCCGGATTACCGGATCCGGTTTTCCGGATTGCAATCCCTATGCACAAGTGACGAAACGGTGGCTCTCACATCGAATAGGAAACTTAAATGCAAATCAATCCAACTATTGAATTGAATTACAGATAATCTAAATAAGGAAAATGTGATTTTTTAATAAATAATCACATTATAATTTAATTACAAGTGTATAGTGTCATACATTTATGTATATTATTTGACAGATATTGAAATGTATTAACCATAAACTACATTAAGAAAAAAAAAGTTCATTTGAAATTACCTATCTGAGAATTTGATAATCTGTTATTTATGTGGACAATAAAATTTAGACAATGATCCTATCTTTTTTTCACATACGCAAATAAGAGCAGTTTTTCAGAAGGCAGTAGAGTGTTCAGTTATAAAGAAAGTTTCATTTGTGAAGGAGAAGGAAATAATAATAATAAATCCAACTTGCGAATATGGCAACAAAATTTTCACTGATACTTTTATTGGATATTTCCAGTCATCACCAAATGCATTTTTTTACTAGCATTTATATTATAATGAATAATATAACATTATACATGCTATATGTCTGTCTTTAATAAACATGCACACTAAAGTATCGTTGCGTTAATTCAAATTCCTTCAGATGTAGGGAAGAGTGGGGTAAAACGGGATACTTTCATTTGGGCGTTATTAATTCTTCTTTCTAGTGGACAAATACTGAATTATTCTCGACTAGGGAAGAAAAAAGAATGGTAATAGCTTCCATTTTGATGTTGTTAAATTCACTTCGTCTGTGAAGGTTTATTTTTTTTATGACGGCACCTCTCCAATGTTCGTATGATTTTAAACTATCCTTACTTAAAAATCACTACACTTTTAAACACCATTTTTAGTCCAGCTTATTATACGTTTACTAAGGATTATACCCTATCAAGGAATAAGGATTTCCTCCAATAATTGAGTTGTTCTATTTCGTTTCTTATGACCTTTGCACTCGGGGTAAAACGGGATAATAGGGGAAGTTACGGATACCCGACCGAAGAGGATTTTCTTAGGTTGCGAGATAGTTGGTAGTTTGTGAGGGCCATTCTTATTTGGTCTTTGAGTCAAATGATCTGATGGAAAGCATTTCCAACAGTTAGAAGAAAAGAAAAGAGAAAAATGAAAAAAAAAAAAAAAATGCTATTAAAGAAGGGAAAATTGTCTTGTGGCGACTCAAAAAACAGAAAACCTCAAAACAATAAAAAAGAGAAGAATATGAAGAACCAATACTGCGAAGCTGTCTTATAAAAAAACTTAAACGAGTCCACTAAATCTGCAGGGGAGCAGAGATACGTTATGTGAATTATTACTATTCTTAAACTAATTGTCTTCATTCTTAAATTGTCAACAACGGTAACTATTGTTAAATCTTAAAATATTGTCATTATTCTTAAATTGTTAACTATTGATAAATCTTTAAAAAAAACTGTCTTTATTCTTAAATTGTCAACTATTGTAATTATTGTTAAATTAAAAAAAAATCGTGTTTTTTCTTAAATTGTCGATTATTATAACTATTATTAAATATTAGAAAATTGTTTTATTCTTAAATTGTCACATAAAGTAAAAAATATGCTACTTTTCCACTGAAAATCTAGTTTTCCCTAATTTCCCATAGAGTTAACATGTGCATCCCATTTTACCCCACTAGTGGGGTAAAACGGGATACTTTGACTTTTCCTGCAAAAAAATCATTAGTAAAAAAGTAATGAAACTGTTAACTTTTCTTGAAAGATATATTAAACTCTAATAAATACAGAATAATTTAGTAAAATTTGACAAGCTTTATGTCGAATAGTTTAGCTCCAACAGGCCTTTAAAGCCTAGGTATCCCGTTTTACCCCATTTCCCTCTACTCATTAGCTTTCTATAAAACCTTATTACTATGTTTAATAAATGCCAAAAAATTTGAATCGTACTATGATATTATTGAAAATGAGAGAAACTATATGAATACAGCCCAGATGCATACCGTCTCTGCTGTATTACAGACCTAATCAAGTCATACACCGGAGGACAAATTCTAAGTACTATTTTTAAAAATTCGGACTTAATAGGAATACAATGGTTCGCAATCAGTTGTGGAGAAACATGGGACATACAATCGTCGGAACTCAAATTTTACAGTGAAAAATCAGTCACGAGGGCATTTAGGGGACCGTCCACAAATTGACGAAAATTATTTTGGCCCACTCCGTTTCACAGAAAGCTGATGATAATTTGCAACTTCTATCAATGATGTTGTTTAATGTGCATAATGTTTGCACGCATTTTCGTAAAAACAGCAAACATACTCATGAAGATATAAAGGTTTCTTTAAAAAATCCCTAATTTTCCTGCATGTTTTTGCTTATAACATGCAGTTTTCAACCAAATTGTACGGAACTTACAGAATATTTGACAATATGTAAGAGAAGCTTTGTATTAAAATTTCAATCAAATAATTTGAATATTACAGGAAATAAAAGTATTTGTAGTAAATAATTTTTTACTGCATATGTGCGAAATTTTTCTTTCATAACTTTAAAGCCAGATATATAGGGCAACTTATATAAAAATTCCAGTTTAATATCGATAATATTCAGAAAGATATCTGCATTACAGTGAGATGAATTTCGATATACTCTAAGAGAAGCTAAACGATGAGGGTTCTTGCACAAATTTATATTTTTTTAACTTGAATCTTCGAACAGTAATATTGAATTTTATGGAAGCTGAATATCCTGAATACTCATGTTTATTAATAAATTAAATACATAATTTAAATTGCATTTCGATGATAACTATTCGAAGATTCAAGTTTAATAAATTTCAGTTTGTACATTGGCCCTTATCATTTAGCTTCTCTCAGAGTGTCCCGAAATTCACCTCATTGCAATGCTAATAACTTTCTGAATATTAACAGTATTAAACTGGAATTTTTATGTAAGTTGTCCATTATATCTGGCTTTGAAGTTATGAAAGAAAAATTTCGCTAAGGACGCACATGCGCAGGAAAAAATTATTTACTACAAATACTTTTATTTCCTGTAATATTCAAATTATTTGGTTCAAATTTTAATACAAGCTTCTCTTGCATATTGTCAAATATTCTGTAAGTTTCGTACAATTTGGTTGAAAACTTTGCATGCTATAAGCAGAAAACATGCGAAAAAATTAGGGATTTTTTAAAGAAACCTTTATATCTTCACGAATATTTTTGCTATTTTTACGAAAGTACAATAGAACGGTACTGTTACACCCAGTGGTCGTTCAGCTGGCAAAAAACCATCACTCAATGATGGACTATATTTGGCTTACTAATATTTTGCACTTATATTGATATAAAGATCGATTGCAAAAAAACGAAAATGCTTTTGATACACCCTAATATTTTATTCCACATAAAGTTATTTTTATTGAAAAAATTCAATTGTTGATTAAATTACTGATTTCTCAAAACAAATGAATTCTTTCATATGCTTTTTTAAGAACTGAATTCAACTATTAAAAAGTCAGAAAATACAATGGATTTGTGCTTACTTTTGAGCTATTTTATGGCTAAATTTCTTGATATGTGTCAGTTTAAAGAATACCAATAATTTATTGTCATCAGATGTATTAGCATTAGCACAGTTCTAACAGATATGGAGGTTTCTTTACATGGATTGCTGAAGAATAATCTTGTATTCCTCCTCGCCACCAAAATCTTAGTTAATTAAGTTTAGTTCATGTATTAAGTTGCTGAATTGGATATTTCTTCAATATATACCAATACAAGAAAAGCAGTTCATGAACTTATTTTGTCACCCGTTTCGGTCTTCAAAACTAATTAAATTCGAAGGAGACTGTTAAAATTTGAAATTTTATTAATTATGATTCAAAATATTTGAAATTCTTATGTTACCGAGAAATCGACAAAAATTAAGTTTACAAATATGACATTATGGACAACAACAACATTTCTAGGAGCTGGTGTATAACTTTTCCACAAAATTTCTAAAATCTCATGTACAACATTTAGTCAATTCTACGATTAGCTTACGAGTGAGGTACGAGTTTACAAACTAAACCAGCAGTTTTCTCCCTCCAATTTCCTCGTACACACACAATACAGCACATCGTGTGTTTAACTTTTTTTAGTATAGTGAAGAGAATTGATTATGCATTTTTGGATCTGCTCTTGTTGACTGACTGGTTCCAAAATTTGATACAAATTACTATTTTGGTGTAATAACCCCACACCAAATTTCATTTATCTAGCTCATTGCATTTTTAAGTTATTGTGTCTTCACACAGGCACATGGACAAAAAGGTAGTTCACTTGTTGATGTATTTAGCCCAAAATTAAGCATGGATGTACAATTTTAATGCATATACCAATTTCATCTATTTAGCTCTTATGTTTTTGAGTTATCATATTCACATGCTGATGGATAGATAGACATCCTGTTGATAGATATCAAAAATTTGATTAATCTACTGTTTAGTGTCAAGGCACATACAGAATTCCATTTGTCTAGCTCTCTTCATTTTTGAGTTATTGTAGCAGACAGAATTTAAAAATGTTTTTTTTTTCAGACTCAGAAGAGTCAAAAGTATGGTGATTCAATTTGAGGTCAATTTCTTTGACGATTACAATACCTTCTCTTTGCATACAAAAAAATCAAAAACATTAATAATTTATCTCAAATTTAATTCTAAGGACTATCCATTTTGTCCAGAAAGTGAGTAAAAATCATTATCCATCTCTGCATTCAAAGAAAATTCTTTCCAGCTGACCTTTGACTTTAAAATTCGTCTCTCTGACATGGCCATCCATATTTTGTTTTTAAATCATAATATTTTGAGAAAGGGAACAAGGAGTCATAGCTTTCTTTCTTTAACAGTGACAGAAGTAATTTGGATTTATAAAATCAGGCTTAAACGCATTTTATAACCCTCTAATTAGTCTACAATTTCTTATTACATTTCTCCTTCTCTTGTTACACTCACATGAAAAAGTGAAGGCTTGCTGAAGAGTTGAGCAAGAGAAACACAAATATTTAATTTCATAAAAAGAATCAAGACCAGGAAGATCCCTACAGAAGATTAACTTCTATAGTAGTCATTTTAAGACTACCACTCAAATTCATAAGAAGGTTATAAATTCAAAAATACAAGTTGATGTATTGGAATTATCACTGGTTTAAATCATCATTGACAAATAATCAGATTTCATAAAAACAAACAAAAAATGTAACGTAACAACACATAAGGACAGTAAATAATATTATCTTTCTAATGATACATCTTTTATTATGTTGGGTGCAGAAATGAAAAATGAAATCTTAATTATTTAAATTTTATACATTGGGTTTTAACATAAGTCTGTTCATACTTTTGTATTTGGCATTTCATCATTTTTGTCCATCATCATTGCCACAAGCTGGTGCCTTTTATAGTTCATGGTACAATACAAGCAACATATTTGTTGGAGCAAGAGCAACCCATCTTAACAGCCAAATAATTACAAAATATTCAATAAAAGTAGAGACAGAGTAACAATAAGGTACAAAAAGGTAAACATTTTATTTTATAAAACATTAATTTCATGTTTGTTAGCAAATACATACTATGGAATGAACACAAATAATACAAATTCAATGTAATTTGAAAATCCTAGATTCCTTTTTATATTATATAAAATAAAACCTCTCAAGAAAATATTATATCATAAACATCTTTATAGTGTTCAACAAAATGCACATCCAATCCATCAGTGATATATTTCGGCAGATCAGCGAAGTCCTTTTTATTTTCAGCAGGCATAATTAAACAGGTAACTCCAACTCTTTTTGCCTGTAAAGAAAAAGCTTTCATCCATTATTTACAAAGTAAAATGAAAAATTCTCAATACATTAAACAAAAATATCAATTTAAGGGACACAGAAATAAATTTTTCTATAGTGATGCATAACATTAAAACCATATGCCATTGTCAAAAATCACATGTTACATATAGTAATCAATGTTATATTCAAAGCAATAAGAATAAATTTTCATTTATTTTTGATTAATGACTTGCATTTTCATCATATACTTTAAAAAATTCACATATGAAACATTAGTAGACAAAAGATTAATATATAAATTTCAAATTGATCAAAATAGCACTTCACACCTTTTGAATAAAGGGGGGGGGGGTTAACCCATTAATGCCCAAATTAATTTAAAGCATAGAATTCAATAAATTTCTATTAAATTATGTTTAAAGCAGCAAGATTAAGTTAACTGTGAAGTAAAATTAAATAAGGAGAATTTTGTTTGGTTTTATTTTTATAATTTTTAAAAAAAATATTTTTAAAAACCTTTTTTAAAATAAATACTGAAGATTTTCAAAATACAGTAAAATATCAAAAAATAAAAATTACTTTCAAATTCCTTGCATTACCTCAAAAATAAATCAAAGGGAAAATAAAAAAAAAATCTCAAAATGATGACATCTTGACTTCAAAATCTGACTAACTGGTGGTATATACCTGTTGAAAATTGTTTAGGAGTTTGGCAACACGTATTAACTTTATAAAAAAAGCAAAAAAGAAACAATGGACTGCAATTGGTTCAGCCATGGAAGTGAAAAGTAACTGTCCTGTAAATAGGATACAGGGTGCTAACAGGTTAAGAAGATCAATCAGTATCTTTTTAACCTACTTGTACCACTTGTTAATAATGATTGTAGAGCTGATTCAAAAGGCTGTTACCACTGTAAATAATAATCATTGTAGAGCTGAATGAAAACAAGCTCTAATCTCATGCACATAATGCAATTTTTAATGAAATGGGAACTTCAGTCTGGATAATCTGATCACAAGTCAGATACTGCATAGTCACTGTTGTGCTGTACCAAGTAGAGAAGAATACCTTGTCAGAATACAATTTCAGTATTCGGTATGCATTGGAAAATATTAAAATGTTATGAATTCTATCATGATCATAATAAATCAAAAAGTTATAAAATATTAGAAATACAAATAGTTTAAATTATTTTTTATTCTTATCATACCACTTAAAAATTAAATTACCACTTCATATTTGGAAATACAACAAAAATTTGCTTCAATTATTATGAGTAGTAGGAGCGAGTCAACAAGAAAAAAGGAACTTACAGCAATAGATTTTTCTTTGATCCCTCCAACAGGTAAAACTTTTCCAGTCAATGAAATTTCACCAGTCATGGCAGTATTTTGCTTGATTGGTTTATTTAAAGCCAATGATAACAAAGCGCTAACCATTGTACATCCCGCACTTGGTCCATCTTTAGGCACAGCACCCTAAAACAAATGAAATTGAGAAAATATTCCCAATTAGAAGGACTTTTTACTAGGATTCCAAATTTTTTTCAGCGCAAATATAATTGAAAACACACTTATCAAATAATAATTTTCAACTGGCATTCACTGAGAAGTTCAACTATCTACTCTAAAGAAGATTAACGGAGCTACAATCAATCCATGGGTGTACAATATAACAAATTGTTAAATCAATAACAAAAATGTATCAGATTAGGAATCTTTCAGCACAAAGATTTTTACCTCAGGAATATGAAGATGTAAATGGGCTTTCTGCAAGAAATCTTCTTCTGGATGATGTGAAAGCATGAATGATTTGGCATAAGAATATGCAATGTTTGCACTTTCTTTCATCACATCACCCAGGTGACCAGTGATTTGCATGGATCCATCATACTTTTTCTCTTCAGAGAAAGGTTTATATTGAGTTGTTTCTATGAATAGAGTTGAACCACCTATAAAAGAAAGAAAATTGTTTCAGTTCCTTAAAACAAATTATTATTCTGTTTAACATAATCGTTACATTAAAATAAATTTTAAAATAAAATATATTATTAAACAAGTATATTGTTCTTAATTATTAAAATTCTACATAAAATAATAAAAAAGTATTGTAAAATTAAATTATCATTGCACATTTATTCTTTTAGAAACTTTACAAGCATACTTAAAATGATGAATAAGCATGCCAACAATGGCTAAACACTAACACAGCAATACTTCATACAGGCATTCTTTAACCATATGTGTTAGACTTAAAAGAATGAATTTTATTACCTATCACAAATCTCACAACTAATAAAAGGATAAAACTAGTTTTTGGTAGTCTAGTTTATTGAATTGTAACAGCATCATAGGCATTACAACAATATATCAATATAACCTTGTTTATTGAAAAGCGTGTTAAAAAAAAGAATGCCCTGATTTTACAAAGCAGTAATTAGAAAAACAAAATTGTAGAGATTTCGTGAGTATGATGCTCCATGTACCATTTATAAGTGTACCAAGTAGCTGCCATCCAAAAGTACAGGGAATGAGTTAATATAATAAATTCTTTATAAACATGTTATAGAATATTGCATCGTACAGATATAAAACTTGAGGTGGACATGTTCAAAGTTAGTAAGACAGTACATAACATTTTACATGTAAGAATTAAAAAAAAAAAAACAATTTGTCACAGATATTTAATAATTTCTTTTTAAAAATACATTTGTAAAATCACACTATTCTTTCTGAATAACTCTATATAAACTGAAAGTAATAAAAAATAGTCTAAAGGTATTTTTTTGATAGATACCTCATTTGTACATGATTTTTCGATAGGTACAGTCCGTCAAAAAAGTATCTGAACTCTGCTCTTTATTCCGACACTAATTATCTCGCAATAAAACTATAAATGTCTGCTACTGTAGAAATGTGTCCTCTGTAAGTGTATATAATATTTTTTCATGCAAAGGGGAGTACATATTCAGATTCTCCAGATTAAATTACCTCAAATACATAGAACATTTTGTAATTTTGAGTAAATGGTTCATGAGTAATGAGCAATTGAAAGTTGGAATTCCTAAATGTTAAATAACCATATCCGTTTTTCAATATATTTTAAATATAATGAATGTTTAACAATAATTCTTTTTTATATCAAAATACTTGCTAAACAAGACAAAAGTTATGCATTTTTTAAAAAATGAAAGTATATTTTATAATTTTTAAATTTATAAGTTAAAACTTTTTGAATAGAAACAAAAAAAAATTTGATGCCAATCGAAGGAGCGTGACCTAAAACCTCACTGTGCAAAATTGCAACCATTTCCGTCAAGTAATTTTTAAGATATGCAGCAATAACCAAAAGCGTTCAGAACAGCCTGATTTTTGCTTTCTTAGGGTGGCATCTCAACTTTACAAAAGGATTCGCTGAAAAAAAATTTTGAAATCAAAGCATATCTTCCAATGTTGTTTTGGATTAAGAAAAATTATTTTCTGTTTAAAATAAGTGTAAAGTTGAATAAGAAACGAAAAGAAAAATTGATACAAGTAACAGATTCTACTCCTCTTACATTTCAAGAGTGGAACTTTTTTAAAATGTTAGTGTGAAGAATATTTTACTAAATATGATTGAGAGGACAGAGGGTCCGTATAAAAAGTAGAATTTGCAACTTCTTAAGAAATATATTTATTGACTAAATATATATATAATTCTAACCTTCATTTAAAGCATTTTTCCAGTTAGAACTATATGTTTATCTCCAACCATTTAGAAATTAGATAGTGGGCCAAGATAAGAGTAGACACCCTACATATATCAATGTATGCAATAGTAGAAAGTATGGGCATAATGTTAATTAAAATAAATGAAACATTCTATTAGAAATAGCTAGAACATTTTGGATTTGACAGAAGGGTCTACCATGGAACACCTTCAATAAACTATAATTTTATTTTTAAGAATGACAAATTAATATTGACAATAGTTTTTTTTTACATGCAAACAGCTCTTTTCCTATTTAATCCACAAATATACTGCTCCAGTAAATAATTACACATTTTGATAAGGTGTTAAATATATTATCTATGTTAAAAAAGAAGTGCAGTAATAGCAAACTGCATCTTTTAAAAAACAAGAATAATTTGTTTAAAATGACGTTTACATTCAAGTGATAAGACACTGAAATGTATTCTAAATAATGAAATCTGATTTGCTTGTTTTTAAGAATGAATTGTAACAAATTATTTGATACAAATTTATTATGGAAGTTTGTTTATTAAAACCATACCATTAGCAAATAATATTTTAAGTCACCAAATGAATGGAAATAATTTTCTATCAGATTCCAATTCCTTTTCAATAAATGTATCACAGATGCTTAAAGGCATCTTGACAGGAATATTCACTGAACATTAGCAATGAATGTAATTTGTATTGTCATAAATGATATAACACATTCTCAGCATTATATCTTTTCATGAAATGCAGCACATAATGCAGATTTATATATAAAATGTTTATAATAGCACAAGGGATGATCAACAAGTGTACCATAACAGTAATTAAAGTGTTAAATGATTTGTGTTTCTTTTCAAAAGAATAAAGATTATACCCATTGCAGTCCAAGCAAGTCCCATTACAACACCTGGAGGTGTCGTTTCATATAGACGGTCTTGTGTAAAGAGTGGCTTTCCAACAAAATCCTGCAAGTTGTTTTCACTTATTTCCACAGAAGAAATTTCTTTCTTCACAAGTTTAAAGGCACCCTTACGCAAAATCTGAAAAAGGCACAACATTTAAAATTCTCATTGGATCTTAAGAATTTTTATGAATTAAAAGAAAAATGCATAAATACTGAAATTATGCAACAGAAATAATAGCATCTAATCCTTCTACTGTAACAGGAAATGTAAGGAATTTCTATTGATAATCGATCAGGTGCTGGTTAAATATTAAAAATGATAAAGTTTTATGAGTTCATGCTTTAAAAGCACTTCAAAATCTATACATTCCAAGTATATAAGAATTTAAACTTTCTTTCACTATAAGAAAGTGTTTTTTAAAAAAGATTTTTATGATAAGACACATTTTATTTTACTTTACTTGTTTAAAATATTCCAGTTAAATTCAAATATAAATAAATGACTAACAATAGTTCAAACATTTAGCCTTAAAAACAAAGTGATAAAAAGTATCCAATTCTTTTTTAATTGGAAAAGTGTGGTATTTTAAAATAATTCAAAATTTTCTATAATTTTTAAAATCCCAGTTAAATAACTAATTTATATCCAAGTTTTTGAGCATAATTTTCCACCAGTTTAAATACTAACAAAGATATAAAAGAAATTGATAGAAGTAAATCAAGATGGCCCTCTGAAAGCATTTTAGATCATTTTATAACAATTAAGCACAAAGTTTAATAACAGAGGAGAATTTCTTCCTTGGCCAAGACATATCAAAATGGTTGTTTAAAATGGTTAACCTAAATCTCTTACATATAATATACACTATATGTGGTAGAATATATGTTTGTGAAGTTAAACTGATATTTTTTTCATTTCTGAAATACCTAAATAATATCAAATAGAAAGAATAAACAATACATTTTAAAGAAATATCTACAAGATCCTACAGAAAAATTAAAATTGCCATAAATATTACAGACTTGCATTTGCTATTATACACACAGCTGTAGTTGGCTCATTTATATTCATTTCTTTATTTATAAATTCATTAAATATATTAAAATAACCTACATTTTTTTAAATCTAAATTTACATACATAACATTCACTACTTATAATATTGTTCAAAAATATAAAACAAACAACATTAATATGCCTTTAAAAAAGTAAATAACAAACCTTTTCAATTTGCTTCTGTAAATTACGAACACCACTTTCTCTACAGTAAGATTTAATAAGTTTCTGTAAAGCATCAGTATTTAATTTAACTTGTTCTGCTGTCACACCTGTTCCATCTCGAGCTTGAGGTATAAGGTAGCCCTAAAAAATCCAAGTTAAAGCTCTAGTTAGAACAACTGAAAAATTTCAATATTTAATAATACTTATAAATGTAAATATTGGACTTTTCAAAAACTATGGCAGGAAACTTCATAAATAAAAGAAACTCTCCACTTAATTGTCTTTAATTCAAAGGCAAATTGTTTCGAAATCTGCAACATTTAATTCTATACAGGAACATCTGAATATCATTTTCACATTCTAATTGTCATTTGTTAATATTAAAAAAAATGCAGAGGGTTGTTGATAATTGATTGAATAATATTAAGAAACTTATTCTTTACAATTTTTTCCATTGGTATCAACTGTATAATAATAAAATGAAACAAAATAAAAGTAACAATCTTAAATTTATTAACAGTGAAAGAAATTTCAACTAATACAAAGGATGTATCATTACAATAAAACATCTCACAGATTTTCTTTCACAATGGATATCAATTATTTCCATATGTTTAGTTCTGAAACACAGAAGTAATAATATTAAGGTACCTTATAAAACTAGTTTCATAAAACTTATGGGTTTAAATTTATTTTAAAGATGTTTCATTTTCCACACAAACACAAAAAGGTCAAAATTTTTTCCATTACAAATACAAGAAGGTTATGAAATTTTCTCCTAAATGGTTATGTAATTTGCAATTACTCTTTCCATGAAATGCAAAATTTCTAAATGTACATCTTCAACGTTGCTGGAAACTTTGCAATAAGTAGTTCCCATAGAAGATCAAACAGAAAATAAAACAAGAACAATGTTTGCATTTGAATATATATAACATAGAAATTAGATCATTGCCCCATATAATATAAACCTAACCTCCAATCAAGACTCTATTCCATTGCTGCACTCCCCCCCCCCAGCTCTTGTTAATATTCTTAGTCTGTTCTTATATTAGTTCCAAACAATATTCTTAGTTACATCAATGCATTTAATATGTCCTTCAATGCTGCAGATCTACATTTCGGATATCGGGTAAAATATATATATATATATATATATATATATATATTTTAATTAACAATGGAAAATGTCAAAAGCTATTGTTACAAATTCAATGGAAGTAAATATTTAAGAGAAAAATTTCAAACCTCTGCAATTGCAATCTTTTCCTCCGCAACATATCCAGAAACTTCTATCATTTCCATTCTGTCTCTAAGTGGCTCAGGAATAGTATCTGTCACATTTGCAGTACAAATAAATAACACCTAAAATATAAAAATAAATTTAAAAAATAAGTCCACACTCATTAAATATTTGAAGGAAAAAGAATTACATATCTATCCTATTAAAATTCGAAGGTAAACAAACGTATGTATGTATATATGTATGTATGTCCGGCTATCTTCTCACGAACCGCTGAACGGAGAAGCACGCGGAAAGTACCAAAAGATGGGGAATAATCCAAGGAATCCATTTCGGCCATTTAAATTCCAAAATTACAATTAGTTAAAAAGATATTAATTAAAAACGTCGAAATGAATGAATTCACGTGCTGCCATCTATTGGCAGAATGGTGAATTCATTCACGGCGGATTCTTTTTTTTCTATTATTAGTTTTCGCATCCGGTGTTGCATTTTTTCTTTATTTATTTAACGGAAGTTGGTATTTCTTTTTGAGCGATCTTCTGTGTTCTTCTGCGTTTGGATTTATTAACAATTGAAAAAAAATCGTTTTCCTGCATTTTTCTTTCTTTTTTTTGTCGTACGGTGTTTCGCAACATTTACGTTTGTTGGGGAAAATAATTATTCATTTTTATCCGTTTTTTTCATTATTATTCGTTTTATTTTTTCTTTTGCAAAACAAATATCATGCTAATCTGTTTTAATTTCCAAGCATAAGAATTCTTGCGTTTTCATTCAAACCAAACTGCTTTAAGGTAGTAAAAAGGCTAGAACTGAAAGTTTTAATCCAACAAGAGAAGATTCAAAACAGATTTACGTTTGTTGGGGAAGCTTAGTGACAATATTTGCAGGGAAAAAAACAGAGGCGGGTATATGAAAAAATGTGGATTCCGAGAAACGCTGGGTTATTAACTATAAGGTTGGATTTAAAAATTTTAATTAAACAATATAGGATTTAAATGATTTTTTACATTTTGGGAGGAACGTAACGTTTACGTTAGCTACAATATGTGTAAAAAAAATAAACCGGAGGCGGGGATATGAAAATTAGTAATAAAAAGACTAGACTAGATTTGAAAGAATATTTACATTTGTTGGGGAAAGTAAGTGAAAATATTTGTTGAAAAAAAACGGAGCCGGGCATATGAAAATATGGATCCCAAGGCCTCACATGATCTCACTTCTCTCAGCCTGGGAATATCCCATTTTTCAAGATTGCCCGTGCAACGCCGGGCCATTCAGCTAGTATTTATGGAAAAGCACGATAAAAAATTA
This sequence comes from Araneus ventricosus, assembly GCA_013235015.1. NCBI lineage: Eukaryota > Metazoa > Arthropoda > Arachnida > Araneae > Araneidae > Araneus > Araneus ventricosus. Next base: position 992,509 of record BGPR01000114.1, read on the forward strand.
TTTATAAATCACCGAAATCCCTAAAAAATTTAACACAAAAATAATGTTAAACTAACTTTACTAAACACAGAATGTAATAAATTAAATGACAAATAGTTAAATAGATATTACCTTGGACAAATCTACAGGAACATCTAAATAATGATCTAAGAAGTTATGGTTTTGTTCAGGATCTAAAACTTCCAACAAAGCAGATGAGGGATCACCCTGATAACCACGGCCAATTTTGTCTACCTAAAAGTCAGAAGAAAAATCTTACCTAGTAAGTGAATACTAAAATAGTCCTAGAAACAATATGTGAATTATATATTATGACGAGGGAAGGAGGTATTTATCACAGTTTCAAACAGCAGTTACTAAGTCAATTTCACAATGATAATGCATAATTTTAACAATAACAACATTGGTTCTTCATTAATAAAAAATGATGAAAATTATAAATTAAGAACTTACTTCATCAATTAATATTAGAGGATTTTCAGTTTTTGTTTTCTTTAAGCACTGTATGATTTTTCCAGGCATTGCTCCAATATATGTTCTCCTAAAAAATGAATGTAAAGGTCACAAAAGTTAGAATTAGATAGTAAGAACATTTACTAATACAGTGATGGCTTAATTAATTAAATTTTCACTTCTTTGAAATTAAGGCTTAAAAGGTTGAGTAATGAACTGTACCTGTGGCCTTTGATTTCAGCTACATCAGTCATTCCTCCAACACTGAATCGATAATACTAAAAAAATAAATAAAATCTTTAGAAAAAAATGAAACAGAATTTTTAAAATTTGCATAAATATGAAGAACACATTTACATTTCTATTAAGGGCTCTGGCTATGGATTTGGCAATGCTGGTTTTGCCAACTCCTGGAGGACCATGAAAACATAAGATCTTTCCTTGAGTACTTCCTCTTAAATTGCTCACAGCAATAAATTCCTAGGGGGAAAAACAACAACTATTTAAAGTATTTTACCTAATCAAAACTATCAAATTTACAATGCAGAAAGAATCAAAACATATTTTAAAAATATCACACTTTAAATATTGTCTTAAATTTGTAGTCATTAATTTAATGATAAAACATTGGAATAGAATGCTTTGCAACTTACAAAAAAGATGAACAAAAAAGAAGTTAAAAAAAAAGGACAAATTACTTGCAATGATATAGAAATTTATTCATACATCCAAATTATAATTGAAATATTTCTATATGCAATACATAAATAGTTCAATAAAAAGACTTTTATTAAGTTTTGTATACTGAAAGCATAAGAATCATATCAAGGGATATAAAACAGTTTTAAAATTATTGAATCACATATGGTAGAGCCACATTTGAGTAAAAATAGCAGCACGTGTTAGAATAGTGCATACAATGAACATGCACAGTTTTAAAAACATTCAATTTTTTCTGCTTTTATTAAATTTTTGACTAAGCGATTATCACAAAATTCCCAAAGGGGGAAAAGGTTGAATAATAAATTGTACCTGTGGCCTGAAAAGAAATAAACTGTAAAAGTTCAGATGATAATATAATTACATTCTTTTAATAAATATATCTTTCCGATATTTATAGAATAACATTATTCATTTAATTTATGGGAGGAAAAATTTTATTAATTGCTGTCATTTTCTTTTGTGTAATATTTTAAAAAAGCCTGTTTAATGTTATATAATATAATATGATGTCAAACAAATCAGCAACATGCAAATTAAGGTAATCTTAATGGCATTAAACATTTCTGAATTTAAATGCTCTATCCACAAAGAGAAAGTTTAAAAATATCTGATAAGAATACTATCATTTGAATTTCAAATGAACATTATCTAAATATAATATTAAATGTTTCCCCGCCTTTTATGTACATCGAAAGATTGGATTTTGCAAAATTTAGCAAAAGTTTGATTTATTAACTTGAATTTTAATTTTGGGAAGACAATGACAGTACAGTAAAAAAAAAAAAAAAAAACCATACCAATATTCTTTTCTTAACATCTTCCATGCCATAGTGATCTTCATCTAATACTTCAGCAGCACGATCAAGATCCATATTTTCTTCACTACTTTTACCCCAGGGAATATTCGTAAGCCAATCAAGGTAATTTCGAGTCACGCTGAAATATAAAACATATATTATAAAACTTCTTTAGGAGAAATATCAGTACCATTTACATGTCTTCCTATTCAATAGCAAAAACCAAAACAGCAGCATTTTGTAAGGCATAACTACTTTAAATTAACAACAACAACAACAACAACAACAAAAAAAAAAAAAAAAAAACAGAAAGGGAAATTTTACTGATTTGATTATAGATGTTTTAATAAAATTTTACATAGTTTACAAAAATATGAGAAAGTGATCTGATTGAGGGGTAAACTTTAATAGGAGGGTTCGTCAGAATTTTATAAAAAATTAACAGTTTAAAATTCATTAAATTAATTAATTTAAAGAATTCTAAAAAGAAACAGAAATGAAATCTTGAATTTTTCAAATAAATCAGTACAGAACATGTTCCTTCCCCCTTTTTTTTTATTTTTTAAAAATCTATTATTAGATTGCATGGATCTGCATTTTGTGCAAAACATTAAAATTATCAAACATTGGATTTTTTTTTCTGTCATATTCTTCAATTTGACATTTTTAACTCTTTTTTTTTTTTTTAATTCACTCTATTATCAATTAAAAACCAACCTGAACAAGGATGCACTCTTAAGGTGTTATTAAAAAGGGACAGTAATGAAAAGATAAATATGGGAGATATATAAAAAAGAATTAATTTCATCCTTTTCAGTACAATCCCACCCCCTTTTTTTCTGCTTCATATAGGCTAGTAAAGATGATGTAATATTGAATCATTAGGATTTCATTCCCTTGACCTGGCAAAACCAATCCATTTTTCTAATTCCCTGCACATAGCTCTACTCCATTGCCTTAAAATACCATCCACGAGTGTTGGTTAGGCTTATTGCTAATGAAAGACAAGAACAGGTAACATAACATGTGGTTGGAAGATACCGCAGACATTTTCATTGAGTAATGTGCAAAACAGTTTTTTCTTTCTCTGCCAGAATCTTCATTTTAAAGGGCTCATTAAGGATTTAATTCACCTGCAATCTAAAAGTTAAGCCATTGTAAAAAAAAAAAAAAAAAACTTGAAAAGGAAAGTCATGAAAATTTTGACATTACTTGACATTTGAAAACTGGATTTCCTTTACACAATTTAATGAACAGTACAAATTAAAGCAATTTACATATTTTTACACTTCTACCACAATGCAAGAAACAATAAGAAGGTAAACCACTTAATAAAGACTAACTGGATGAATTCATTGCATGAAAAAAGTACAGTAAAACTCATTAACTGCAATTTATATAGTTTAAAAAAACAATATCATTAGTAAAAATTATCTGAAAACAATTGATTGAAATTTATAAATATAGTGAAGATTTACTTACCTAAATTCAGATGAATGGTTATCTAAAAGCGATAATTTATTAAGCTCTTCATCAATCACTTCCATAACTGCTGATGAAACTGTTAATCCCTAAAGAAATCAAAGTCATCATGTTTTTTTTTTTTTTCTCTTTTAGACTCTATATATGGCTAAAGCAAGAAAATCTTACTACCAGTGGTGGCTCGTGATAAATCACTGTGGGGGGGTGCTGCAACGTAGAGTTCTACACTGCTACTAATGATTTCTGCATATCTTAAGTTATGAACTAATTTTCAATAGTCTAAAAACATTTAGTAAATAAAAATTTTATTATTAGATTTTTGACTTCTAACTATTTTTAATAAAGAAATTTTAATTTATAAATTATTGATTTTTAACTAACAATAATTAAGAATTTTTAAAATGATTTTCACAGTTATTTTTGCTACATCTATTACTCTCGTTTATAAGGTTTTAGAGACCCGACTGAACATGACAAATCACTGAAAGCTCCAAGTTAAAATAAATACATATATGGAAGTAAAGGTATTATTTATAGATATTAATAAAACTACTTAAAATAAAATCGGCTATTCTGGTTTTATTTTGAGTGAAATGATCAATGACGTTTTACACAATATTGGTATGACCATCAAATGACATGAAGACTCTCACGGACAGGCAAAAAACAGAATTTCTTTGATGAATATCGTCCAAAATTTGCTAGATCCACATATTTGGTGTTGAAATCTCATCCTTCGTTTCATTCGTCAAGTTGTTTCGGTTTTTGAATTATAATGTTCATACACACATGGACAGGACAGGCATAATTTCTAATTTTTTTTTTTCAGTAGGAGGAAGAAGGAGACCCCAGGAGCTCTAAAACATGGTGATTCCACAAAATCTAGAGATCAAACATTTGAGCAATTACAGTGCTTTCTTTCTGTACATTACGAATTCGAGAAAGAAAGAAAAAAGGTTAATTTATCATATTATACCTACCTATAAGAGGGCTGTGGTGCTTTTCAATGTGAATGCACTTATTGAAGAAGATATATTCATTCAAACTTCATATATTTCATTCTGAGAGGTTAACACAGGCTCTAAAGCCGTTGCATTTGATATTCTTTAAAAAAATTATGTTTCTTTAAGCTACCTGCTAAGGCAGAGTTTCTTTACGACCATCAATATATAGCACAGAATAATATTGAGGTTGCTTAAATTTTGCAATCCATTCTTTTCAGACTTATCCACATTTAGAAGTAAAATCTATTGAAAAAATTATATTGAATGCAAAAAGAAAAAAACTATTATTGAATTCATGTACAATAAATTTAAAACTATTTTCTAATTTATCATTAATTATTTCTTGATTTTCCTTTATTATTCATTTTCAAAGTTATTTATTTTCGAATTTCAGCCCATGAAACATTTTTCTGCAGTCAAAAAACGATCCTTAACGACAGTCCTTAAAATGATTCCCTATCATGCTGGATAGGGAATCATTATTCCCTATATCTTGGACAGTTCTTTTCTGAGTTAAATGCCTTACTGAAAAAAAAAAAAAAAAAAAAACACCCCGTTTTGAGATTACATTGCAAATGCGCATGCTCAAGTAGAGGGAACTGGTACAAAGGGATTTTATAGTTCCAGCCCCCAGCTTTTAGAGTGACAACGGATAGGAAAAATTCCTCTGAGGTAACCTTGGGTTTTTCCCAGCTTTTCAGCTCAGCTGAAAGCATCAAAAGTTAGTTTTATTGATGGATTCGGATATTGCATGCAAAACTAAATAAATAAGTTATTAAATTTATATACTGAAAAAAGATGGGGGTGCTGCAGTTCCACAGCCCCTACACACGAGCCGCCCTTGTTTACTACTAAAGTAGTGTATAAGCAATAGGTAAATTACAATAGCTATCAGACAACAAGAGAGGAGGAAAAAAAAAAAAAAAACTGACCTTCAACCTTTCTCGAAATTTTTCTTCAATTGCATCTTTATCTTCTTTTTCTAAGCCCAATTCTTTTTTAATTATCTTCAGCTGTTCTTGAAGCATATATTTTCTATGCATTGTTTTAACCTTTTCTTCAACCTAAAGAGGATAAAATCTTGTAAAACATTCCTTTATGAAGCATTCCATGAGAAAGTTGCACATAATATATATTAAATATCAACTTCAAATTTGGGATGTAACGAATATTCGGCCAGTATTTGGCATTCGATCTTTTTTCTGAATACTACCGAATAGATATTTGGTCTAATAAAGTCAGGTTAATAATTTTTTTTAAATGTGCCTTTAAATACCTTTAACAAAGAATATTGCAGAATTGCATTTCAATGCATTTATTGCCTAAAAATCTCTTAACATTTACCCAATTTTAAGTTGCATAGTACATAAGTGTATTTAAGAATGTTACATATCCGTTATCATTGTAAAGCCTGAAATTATGATGCAAGAACAATAATCTTTCAGCATTTTCAAGAGGAAGTCTGTTCCGTTTGGTTTCATACATATATATTACCATTTCAGAAAATAAATGCTCACTATATTCTCGGTTTCCAGGAACCTAGAGATATTTTCTCACTAAATTTGCAAGTCTTTGAAATCTTTCTTCATCCCCCCCCCATTAAGTGAACACTCCCCAATGGCTATTAGAAGTTCTTTATCAAAATAGGAATTCAATTCTAATAATTTTAATTTATCTACTGAATTTTCTTCATGCTTGTCATTGTCATGTTCTGCAATGATGACTTATTTATTTCTGTGCAGCAGTCTTAAAATGAAGAAGGTTTCTCATTTCTTATTACTGGAATTATTATTGGAAATCAAGGTATTTAAAATATTACAAAAACACATCAAGGTGTCAATATTTTTTTAAATATGCATATAATAAAAAATAAATTTTATTAATCTTTAATTTGTTCCATTTAAAATGAGAAATATTTTATTTAGAATCAAAAGTGAAATGTTTTTAAAAAGTAGGTATTCGGGCAAATTAGTATTTGTTACATCACTACTTCAAATCTATATTGAAGTTTTCAGAAACTTATGACATCTGAATGCTTTTTCATTGAAAGGATTTAGGAGGATTGTAGTAGAACTATAAAAATTGCCTTTCAATATAAGTATGTGTACCATATATTGCTTAGAAAATAAATTTTAATTGCATTCTTGTTAACATAACACACAAATTAAACATATATATACTTTTGCTAAAACTAAATGCTTATTTTCATTCATGTACAGTATTTTATATAAAAATATTAATACTATTATGAATTAAAATGTGAAACTTAATATTTTGATAATTACCTCTTTTCCAATTTTTTGCTGCAACTTGCTGAGTTCCAATTCTTTTTTAAGCAGAGAAAGTGTCAGCATCAACCTGTTTGGAATCTATAACGGATTTTGGTATATTTTAATAAAATGTAGCACCTACAGATAGTCTGAATTACACGAAAAGCTTTAAGAGAAAAATATACCTACAGACAATTTATATTACATTAAAAAAAAAAAAAAAAAAAAAAAAAAAAAAAAAAAAATGTGCAGTTAAAAAGTAAGCAATTTGTTGGTTTCAACGGATTTTGATATTTCTCAAGCCAAGTCTGTATAACATCCTAAATATGACCTGAAGGCAATGAAATAAATAAAAAAGCATGATCTATTCACAACAGTTGCCTCCTCCAAACGACTATCAGTGGTCTTGTATTTCTGAGCAATGCTAGCAAGGTACAAAGTTCAACTCGTGAGCTAAAGATTGAGCAGGCTGTAATGTAGTTTAGGCAAAAAAGGTTTTAAAAAATATAGAAATTTAACTATACAGATTTAATTCACGAATAAACAACTGATAGTGATACAATTATTTGCTATCACTATCAGTATATTTCTGCTCCTTCTCCAAGTATCAGCCTACACTTTTAACAAAGACAAAACATTTCTTGGCATTTGGTAAGAACAGTCTTTCCAAATTCTACTTTGGGTACATTTTTATAAAAGATTGAATTGAAACCAAGACTTCAGCATCTGCTGCAAATTGCCAACAGCCTATTTATTTCCTAAATGTCAGGACAAAAGCCACATGGAGCAATGTCTAGGGTATTTACATCCACAATTCTGAAGTATAAAAATCCACAGATAGAAGGGCTATAGATAGTTTACATTGTCATGAATACTCAACAAGCTGCACTACCTTTGTGCATTGTCTGTAATGAAATCAATGATATTTATCACATCCTACTAAAGTGCAAAAAATATGCATCTTTCAGAGCTATTCTCTGGAACAAATTGAACATCGTCGAACCCAACATTACTTATGATGTCCTTCTGTCTCATGCCTTTACCAACAAGAATCATCTAACCATCTTCATTCAAGCCCTCAAGTACTTTGATATTTTTTAAGCCGCATCCTTTTGGCATCGAGCGTTTCGTTACCTTTGTTGCTATACTTGTGTTTTTTTCGCCGCCCAAGACCATCAATTTCGGATTTATCCTGCATGGAAAGATTGACGCAATACTTTTTATGGAATGATCTAATCATCATTATGGAATCGTCTTTTCGGAACGAATTATACTGTAACTAACTCGAAATTAGGGGATAACAGCCCTTGTTGCTTCAAATACCGTAACTCTTTAATTCAAGATTCAAGCTGAACTAAATGTATACAATGTTATTGATTTGTTTGGTGGTGCACACACATGCAAATGACTGTTTTGGGACAGCTGCTGTATAGTTAGTAATATTCTGCCATAGGACAGCTGACAACACATCTTACCCTAAGGGTGACAAGATTTATACCCTTAGGGTAAGCTGTGTTGACATGGGAAATTGAAAAAAAAAAAAAAAAGCACTTGAATAAGCTCAGCATCATCTATCTTTGATGCATGCTCTTCTTAAACACAGAAAATGTAGTTTTATGACCTCTTGGTAGGACTTCAGAAAAAGGCTTGATTCAGTGCATTTTTTTAACCCTTTGGGGCAGAGAGAAAACATGGCTATGTATGAAACTTGAAAATTATAATTTCTATTATTTTCTTTCCATTTCATAAGAGTAGGAAGATTCAACTGTTGGATGTTAATAAATGTATATTTAAAAGTTTAAATTTAAATGATGTGATATATATTTTTCGAATCAAACCAGTTTATTTGGAAAAATCTATTGTTCAGTAGAGGTTGGAGGCCCATGGTTCATAGTATTTCATCTTTAATGATTAAAAATAATCCAAGTAAATGAAAAACAAAAGAATGTGTATAGTATAAAAAATGACAACAGGTTGGAGAACACACTCAAGAAGAAAAGTATTTTGACCATTTAAGAAATGTTTAACCTTAAGGCTATTATACTATATATTTTCATCAGAATAAATTTTGTAATTGTAAATATATTCATATAAAAGAAAAAAAGTACACTTAAAACATACATTCGTTTCTTCAACTATTTGCTGCAATTCATGAGGTTCAGAACCAGTTAGAGCAGCTCCTAAAATATTCAAGTTGAAAAATTATACACTAATTAATAGTTACTCAACATTTAAATACGAGAGAAATTCCATTCAAATATTTTTTAGCATTTAAATAGCAGACATTTAATAAATTTCCTTATTTTGAAATAATTATCAGATGACATGATTTATTAAATGAAAAGTAATAGGTTATTTTGTAAATAGCCTGGATGGTAATAAATAGCCCCCCCCCCCAAAAGATAATTATCTGGTATCAAGGTTGAGGATAATAGTACCATACGGGAAACTTAATGTACTTTCTATAAAAATAATAGTCAATCATTTCTTTTTATTTTCCTAAACTAACGAGTCTAGAAAATTAACATATTCAAGCAGATATTGAAAACTAGCATACAACATTTGCTGACATAATCATTATTTGCATTGAAACAACCCACATGCAATGTTGTCAAAACTAAAACTTATGCTCACATTAGAACCATTTGTAAAATTAAAACTGTGATACTTTCTTATAAATAAAATCAAAACAGTTAACTATATTATGAAACATCTAGATGTATCATACACCACCAGTTTCCATCACAATTTGTTAAGCAAAATACAGAATCTGTAGGTTTCAACAAATTCCTTTATTTTACAGTTCATAAAAAAAAAAAAAAACTTATTTCACAAAATACTTTAAATTACTTCTAAAAAGAGGATAAGATATTAATTAACATTTCACTGATATATTTATTCTTCAAAAACTTATGTGACCTCATTTATATATCTTTGCTATACAAACACCTTTTCACATTAGTCCCAAAACGATCACAGTGCAATGCATGTAGACTCTTGTCTCATTCATAAGGCTACTGCATGTACTGCTGCTGTTGCATGATTACAAAAATCAGACACAAAGATTAACAATTACTATAACTAGTAGTAATAAATTAAAAAACTGAATTAAAAACTGATTCAACACATTTTTTTTTACAAAAAAAAAAAAATGAAATTTGTTATTTTTAATTATCAATGCAAATTATTTTGAACATTTATTAAATCCATTACAGATAAAACTGATGCTTATATATATATATATACAAACATAAACAAGAACAGAAACAAATGCAAAAACCAATTAAGAAATTAGTTTTTAATCAAAATAAATACTTAACTTAAAGAAGTAATATTTCAGATGAAGTAAACTTAGGAAATGGACACAACGCGATTAACAAAAATTCTAAAAAAGATTCAAATATGAGAAAAACCTTCACAAATGCGGTGAATGCACTAATGCAGCAGTATAACCGAAAAGTGAGAAATATTAACAAAAGAAAACAAAACCATGTCATAAATGAAAACCAAAACAACAAAAAAGGGAACAGATCGCCAATGTCCGGGATGCGTCATCAGCGACGGAAATCCCGAACGGGCATATATATCAATGAATTCGGTGTTTTCTAATTACAAACTCTAGCAATAATGCTAAAAAGAGAGTTTGTTTCCCTGGAACACCGAACAAAAACCATAATTTGAAATAAGGAAACAAAGCTAAGAGTCCAATTGAAAAAGTAGAAATAGAAATAATAAAAGATCAGGTCCATTTGAAATAAAACATATGAAACCCAACCTCATAACCAACAAAGCAAAACAAGAACGAAAAAAAAAGTGTCAAAACTCACCCAGTAGTCCACTAGAGAAGGGACAAAGGAAACAAACTGAAACGCATGCGGCACAAAACATCGTTTAAAAGTGCTGATGTGAATACGGCTGAGGTGGTTCACGGTTAATGTCATGAGTGGAGGAAATAATTTACTAGGAGTGGGCAGTGAAGAGTCTTAGAAGCCTCCACTGTCCATGAAGTCCCAGGCACATTTTACGAGTATCAGAAAGTAAACAATAGACAATTAACCAAAATGAGACCGACTGTAAAAAGCAAAAGATCAGAGGCAAATAGAATAAAGGCACAAATAGCAAAGATTTTTTTTCTTTCTACAGAACGCTGTGGAATAAGGGTAAATAAAGAGAATCGGGAATTTCATTGGAGTTCAGATTGTTTTTTGAAAAGTTTAATTTGTTTTTTCTTTGATTCTGAATTGCTACAAATATATATATATATATATGTTCATAAGATTTACTTTAACTATTTCAAGATGGACAGGAAGAGAAGAAAAGGTTGTGGTAAATTATTTTTGAGATATATAACATTAGGAAAAAAGGAGGTGTTCACCATATTTTCTAAAAGACTTTTATTTTTGCAAATTAATTTTGGCTTTTATTTTGCTGCAAATGCTCAAGGATATATATTACATATGTTCAATTGATGGACATTTTATACTGTTGAATTATAATTTAATATATCCATATAACATTTTTATTAAGATTTCATTATAGGATAGAACTTAATACCAATCCCACAGTATGTTCATGTTGTTAAACTGATTTTGTCACCAGTTTGTGATTTCTTCTTTGATGACATTAAAGGCCTTTTTTTAATCCCAAAATAAGCAGTTACAATTTTTCAGATGTTGACAAGAAGCATTCTCTCTTTAAACAAATAATTTAAATGTTCTCAACCAAAAAATGCATGCAATCACAAATTAAATAAAAACAAACCATTGTTGCTCTGAACTTGACATAAAATAAACATTTTGTTTTAAATACTTATTTCATTAATCTTTTAAAATTTAAAACAATCCCAGGACAAACATTGAAATCCCAAACCTTTAATAAGAGAGTTTCAACAAACCAGATCCAAGTTTTGTTCAGAAATTACATTGTGTAAGGAATAAAATATGTGCTATAATTTCTAAAATGCAACTAAAAATCTGCTTTTGCATACACCAACCTTAGAGAATATCATTACCAATTTGGTATGATAATTATAAAAAATTCAGACAAAATTACTTAAATAAATAATTCAAATTTTTATACACAAGGACATGAAATAATTTATATGCAAGAAAAAAATTACCCAAATCAGATAGGTATACTGGATTATCAACAACACGCTGACCAGCTTGAATCATTTGTTGAACCGATTCTCTATACAGTGGGTTAAGAGAAATGATTTCTCTAATGGTTTTAACTATTTCTTGGGTTAGAGCCTGCAAAATAGAATTTAATTTGAAAGATGATAATAATATAGAACATACATATCGTTAAAAGACTTAAAAGAAATAAAGATGCAAATAGAAAAAATATCAGCCCAATACAAATATTTAAATCTGGTTAAAGAATAAACATGTTTAAAGCCTTAAGATGAACTCACATGGACTGAAATAAAATAAAATTATTTAACCTGTTTCACAAATTAAAAATATTGCAAAATATTACCAATTTATGTGTTACACATTACAGGCTTAATTATTATTTTGCCACTAGATATTAATAATAATTTAGTCAAATTTCAAAACCCAATATAAAAAGTATTAAAAGTTGAACTTCCAATTTCAAATCCAGAAAGTGGAATTTGTCTTTTTACTATTTGTTATTGAAATGTCATTAAGATGTTAGACCTGTATAAATAAGAAAAAGCCATAATTAAATAAAGGTATAAGGTAAAGGTATACCAAATACCTGAAATAATTCCACAAAAAATACAATTGAAACTTGAGTGAAAACATAACAATTACTACAGTCTGAAAAAAAAAATCCATGGAAAACAAAATCAATTTAAAAATTTTTAATTCTCTATGTAACTAATTATTCTGAAATAATAACCTTCAGCTCTGAGAAATGCACTTTTAAAGTGGATAAACTGTAGTTTTTGGAATGCAGTTAAATCTTTGTAAATATTTTAAATAATAGTTTTAAGAAAATACACAAATAAATATGAATTAGGTACTTTAGAACTAAACATCAAGAATTGTCTGAGGTGGGTGGACACTAATCCAGGCATAAAGAGGATTAAGAAGCACCAAGTATTAATGGGAATTTTTATTCATTTTTTATTTTTACTTTTTCAAACTTACTAAGCATAAAACTCTGCTTTACTAAAACACTTATTTCTAAAATTTAAGAAAGAGAGACTAATAATATCATAATCTAAAAAGAATACCATATAAAAATTCATTTGGATTCTTACAAGTATATTTATATAAACGTTTACCATAGATAATTTTGATGGGTTTTTATAGACGATATAGTAAGATATACAGTATGTTCTTTACAGACATTTTTTTTTTTTTTAATATTAAAAGTATTATTAGAATTCTTTTAAAAAAAGATTACTTTTTACAGCAAGTTAATATATTCATCTTTCAATATATTTTACCTTAATTTCTTCTGTTGATTCGTAAGGGTCATGAGTGACATTTTCAACTTCCACCATAAGAACAGGATTTGAAGCATTCAGTTCTGCTTCTTCTGGCGATTTCCCTGCTATCTCATTGACAATTTTATGAAGTTTACGTCTTCTCCTTCTATGAGAATTATTATCTATATATAATAAAAAGAATTCCAAGATTAGGAATATACAAATGTGTAAAAATAAATTCAGTGAAATTAATTTCTAAATGCACATGATAAAAAGTAGCAAAACAAGTTAAATTTCAAATACATCTGCTTCATTATGTTTTGGTAACAGGAATTTTAAATTATTGAAATGAACTCTTAAAATCATGTACATTCACTAAGCACATGGTGCTAATTTTGTTTGCAAATTGAAATTTAAGCGGGATGTAAATCAGGGTTCCCACTCTTTTTTCAAAACAAAAATTAAGGACTTTTTAAGGACTTTTTTTGAAAAAATTAAGGACCTTAAAAATATTATATTAATTATTTATCAAATATACATATACACACAGTTACTGTACGGAAAAAAAGCTAATTCTTATCTTTCTCAAAAAAACACACGATTTCACCATATTGCAAGAAGTACTGATATGATTGTATTTATTATAGTACTGTTTAATTTTTAGTATAATTATGTATCTTAAAAAAATGTTACTTCTCCTTAAAAATCCATAATTACGTAAAAGTTAATTAATCATTTTCCTGAATTACATATCAAAGAATTCATAGAAGTGAGGTGGAAACGAAAATTTCCGCTTCATCAACAATGTAGGTAAATAAATATTATTTGCGAATGTAAACTCTATCAACATGCAAAGAATACATATTACGAAAGAATTTCAAATCACATTGATTTATTCAACTTAGAATTAACAGTTGAAAAAACTGACACAAAAAATATTAACAGGTAACAACAATAATTAAAAATACTAATAAATAAGACCTGAAGCTTTTTTCTAAAATTTTTTCCAAGACAGACACCAATAAAAAAATGCTGTGTTCCTATGTCAGGTTCTATATGATACGATTAAATTAAGCACAATTAATAAACAAATTTACCTTGAAACATAAACTACACAATACAATAAACCTCTGTCTCTTGGAGCAGCTAAAAGTTACCAATACGTAAGAAAACTTTCAACATCAGCAAAAACTTCACTGAATACATTTTACCATGGGGGAAAACAAGACTGAACAAACCAAAATCAAGTATTCAACAAAAAACTCTAATCAACATTAGAAATCTTCAAGAACAACCGTGCTTAACACAACTGTCTTAAATACTTACAAAGAGCTCCAGATTTCACAGCAGTATCACAAAACTATTTAAAAATATGATTTTGCTATATTTCACGTTTTTCAGTTGTTTCATTACTATAAAAATTTATTATAAAGCAAATATATGTATACAATAATTATAACTATCTCAACTGAACTTGATCAACCAAACTAAAACTAAGTTTGCCATGAAGTAAATTGATGGCTTTTAGAACAAAATTAACTCATTTTTAAAAGTAGAATGTTTTTCAACATAATTGCAGTAATTTTTTGAGCAACCAGAATAAATTTTGTCCAGATAGGGTTACACACACATATTGAAATATCATACACATTTATTAAATTCCTCACGTTTTTTAGAAATATTTTCCTCTATGGATTTAAACTCAAAACTTTTTTCTGTTACTTCTTTTCTTAGCGCATTTGATTTGAGAAAAAGAGTGAAATGTCTTTTTTCTTCTCCCCTTCATCAGCAAGAGCATCAGAAGATTGATGGGTGTTTTTAACATCCTCTTCCAAGCATTTTCTTTTAGCTTGGAGGAAATCAATTTCCTCAACCAATAGTTTTCTTTTATTATTTTATTGTTCTTCCATCTTTTCCCTCTTTTGACATTCAAGATAATCTAAATATTGTTGTCGCGCACATTGAACTGAAATTCTCATTTCCTTGATGATGGATACATCAAGTACATCCCCAGCCTCCTTAATTGCTTCAATAATCATTCTTTGAGCAATGTAGCTCTGTTTTCTTTTAAATTTTCTACCTCTAAAGCTTTGTTTAAGGAAAATTCTCTTTCCACAGTGGCCTGACCATGGGATAAAATTAGTATGTCCCATAGTTTTCTATACTTTTCTTTGTCAACAGAAAAATATTGACACAAAAATGTATCCAACCTTTGCTCTTTACGATCCAAGGTTTTGAAATCCGAAAAGGAACATTTTACTACTTTGTCCAAAAATTCCTTGAACTGAAGTAAAATTTCATCTCCATCCTTAGAAGGTATCAGACTCTTATAAACTAAATATGATAAAATATCTCATGGGATGAAATACCATTTTGTTTGGGTCAAAGCAAGAGGCATTTCTAACAATATAGTATGAAATGGGACACTTTTCCCATAAATGTTTGCAACATCCTTAAAATAAACCATTGACAGTCCCTTTTCAAGTCTAACACATCTTTGTCTGATGCCTCTTTTTTTGCTCGCTTTTTCTTCAGTAATTCATCGCCAATAAAGCCGATGGATACTTTATCGGCACAGTTAAAATTTGCTACATCTGTGAAATAGAAGCTGCAAAGTGAGGATATGGAATCTATGCTTTTACACTTGTCATGTTTCAAAACTTGAAAATGTTCCAACATGTTTTTTACCAGAGTAAATAAATCACCAGCTAAAAATGGCACTAGGGGTTTGTAGCTTTGACACAAGACTGAAAATGGCTGAAGCATTTTAGCCACTGACAGAAAGAAGTTAAGTTTTACAGTGATTAATTTGTCTTTAGCTGTTTGAGCAATAATGCAACACGACTGGCAGGTTACCTTAAGCAGATCCCTATAGTCAACTTTCGAGACATACTTACAAATGTCTGTCCATATTTCTATAGCTCTTTCTGCACATGGCACATTCTCGAGCCATCGGTGGCAGCAGAATTTCAAGGGGAATTTCTCACTAGAACTTAGCTTCATCAGGTCTCCTCTTCGGACTGGAGTATCTTTAAAAAGCCAGTGCAAAGAAGACAGTATGCTGTTGATGTCCCGATTGGTGGCCTTTTCTCCATGCTTGAAAGAGTTATTCAGGATATGTAGCCCACAGCTCCCTATGCATAGTATTTGGAAGTTATGCTGATTTTTTAAATCATTTTGCAACAGTTCGTAGAATTTCCAATTAACAAACGGTCTGTCCATTGAAACTTGAAGCAATTTAGAGAGCTTTAATTTCTGTACAGCACTATAAAAGGCAGTCAAAATCTTATCAGCATCAGAATTTCCCAGAAAAACTTATGTCAAATACTGCGTTTTCACTTCTCGATCCCCATCACGCCAATATCTCACGCCTCGACGCAGGCGCTTCGCATTGTAAGCGAAAGGAAGACTAAATTATTTGAATCTACTAGCGATAGCGGAAATTAAGGACTTTTAAGGACCTTGAACCAAAAGTAAGTACTTTTAAGGGCCCTTAATTTTCAAAATAAAAATTAAGGAGTTTTTAAGGACTTTTAAGGACCGTGGGAACCCTGTAAATAATTTAAAAATTCACCACCTTTAACCAGAAATCTTAATATTATTTCTAAGGCTGGACATTCACGACAGCTCCACAGCACAAAAATTTGACAGCTCCATTCCAAAGTTGATCTCATCATGAAAAACCTGTCAGAAATGGGGTGGAAGGTTGGATATCCAATCACTCCAAACTCCATTTGGACTGCTGGAAAATAAAAGTGGCAGGGACCTTGGGTTATGTGGTTTACCGAGGAAATCGGAGAAGGTGGGGGTAGGGGATCAAAGTGGCTAGTAGTGGATGGATTTGTGTTGCATGGAGTGGAGCAGTCGTGGATGACTGACTTAAAAAGAGATTTCTCATTCTTCTTTAGTGAGGAATTGCAAAATGTGTATATTGAATAAACAATATTTTTTATAAAAATGAAATTTATAATAAAGCAAGCTGTAATGAAAAGACAATTAATTCAATTACTTCAAAAAGAAAATATAATGCATAAATGAAATGGGCTCTCAAAACCCATTTCTAAGGCTCGTAATGGTACTTATCAGTCACCAAAGAAGTCTTTTCTTAACAGGAAGAATGCACAAAATATATTTGACTCTAAATGATGCTTTAAGTTCCCTGCACTGATCAAAACTGAGAATGAAAGAACTAAAGATGGAAACAGAACATAGTATTTATAACAATTATATATCAAATATTCCAAAAGAAATATGTTTATTTTCCTCTTTTACTTTGCAATATTTTTTAAGTTTTTGCTCTAATGAAAAATCGTGAAATAGTGCAACATTTATATTTCATTTTTTACTTTATATTTCATATATAAAATGCTCAAGGTAATGAAAAAAATTAGATATGAAAATCACATTTCTATTGAAATAACTGGTCATAAAGATGGTACACTTATATATATCGACATAAAATTAAAAATTCTGCATTAAATTCATGCTAATAAAATTGGCATTTAAAAAAAATTTCTCACCATCCGAAACTTGCTTGCTTATTTTGATCCTGAAAAAGAACAAATAAATAAATCAGAAGTCCAGAGAGACAAATACCGAAGAACAAAAAGATGTAAAAAAATAATAATAAATAATCCAATAAATGTTTTTCTTTCCAGGTTACCTTCGATAAGCCATAATAACCATCCTCAAAGTTTTTCCTAAATCTTGAAGCTCATGAATTTGTACAAATGTTCCAACATTATATATGTCATCTAATTTTTCAACAACTTCTGAATCACTAGAAGAAATATTTAAAAGATATAAATAAAAGAAATATTAGCAAAAAAGTTTATTTTATAAAATGTTTAACAGTATGAATAACTATGGAATTGTACATACTTTTTCAAATTTACCACATCATTACAAAAAAAAACTTGGGTAAAACTGTAGAGTACGTTGTAGTTTTACTTCTTGCCACTTCGTTTTGCCAACTGTTAGTTGCCAAGAGATGCACTCCTTGACTGTGATGCCGATTTATTTTGGGTACGCAGCAATCTTTTTATTGGTCTCCCCCTTGTGCATTGCCACTTCTTATGCCTTGTTTTAATTGGACTCCTCTTTGGTTTCTTTGATTTTATTCGTTGAATTTTGAAAATTATGATAATTTCCCCAATGGATTTTTCTAGTCTGATGGACTCTTCGCTTGTGTTGACATTTTGAGGAAGGAACCTGTTTTGGTTTGTTTCTTGCAATCTTTTCCAAGTCTTCCATTTGATATCCATGGCTCCAAAGTCTTCGTTCCGGTTGATTTTTTGAGGAAGGAACGTTTTTATGCAAGACTCATTTTGGAATTTTAAAAAACATAGATTCCTAACATTCATTGAACAAGCGTAGCTACTAGGTTCCCACTTTGCTGAAAGTGAAGGCGCTGATGTTTTTTTTTTAAATTAAAAAAAGTTGCCCAGTACTTACTTCAGATGCCACAGGTATCACATGCACAATCTCTCCTTTTTGAGATGCTGCAGGAATCGCAGGTACAAGAGACTAATAAAAAGACCGTTGCACACCCAAAACAAAAGTTGGTGACGCTACTCGGAGTTGAACAAAGAAAAAATGGTGGAAAACAAGACTGTACCGTAGACTACAGTTTTACCAATACTTGCAATATTTCACTTCTTTATATAAACTTTACACTGGCCAAATGTATTTCTGATAGGCACTTTTCCATTAGTTTGAAAGCAGTCAAAATGCATGCCAAATGTGGCAAGGACAACAATCTTACACAGCAAAATATGCAATCTCTCACAAACTTCATGGCATAAGGCACATTTGCCCTATGCTATGAAGTGATGATTTTGGTTGTTGGTGCCAGTTTGAAAAATGAAATTTTGGGGCCTTATTCATCCATAGTGTAAATGTTACGAGTTAATGGGAAAGTACTGGATGAAATAATTGTGAATAATTTTTTGGAAAAAATAAAATTCTAAGACAAGTTAGACAAGAGAAAATAAATTTTAAATGAGTCAACATCAACTAATAAAACACTTTGAAGTACTATAAATGGAAATAAGCAAGAAATGAATGAAGTTTTCTACCTCTCAAATTTTTTCATAAACACGCCAGCATATGGCTGATTCAGTTTCACTTTTCTTCGAATCAAATCAACCAGACTTGGGTCAGAAATCTAAAAAAATTACATTCGAAAAGAAAAATTAGATATAAACGGATGAAAAGTACTAACTTTTGTCTAATATTTATGAAAGATCAATCTTAAAATTGAATACAAACATGAAAAAAAATCCCCCCTCCCCAAAAAATGCAACAAGAACATTAATAGATTATTAAATTTCTCAAGTTCCAATTTTCCTTTTGATTATTATATCAAACACTGCAATAAGGGGTTTCATGAATAATGGGAATAAATCTACTAAATGGATAAGAAGTCTTGTTTAAATTTTCACATTTTACATATAATACATTTTGGACTTCATTGCCTTATACCAGGGGTAGGGAACATTCAGCCTCACCAGTTATTTACAATTTGCATTGAAATAATATAATTGTCAGTAATATAATAATTACAGAACATTATCCCTTAAGATTCTGCTCGTGCGGCCTTTTGCCCAATGGCCAGAATTTAATGAGGTCTTTCAATACAAATAGGTTCCCCACCCCTGCCTTATACTTTGTTTTTCTGCTATGAAGATACTTATTACAAATGAAGCAAACATCTCAATTTATTATGACTTTTATTAATGTACAAACATATTATGAAAATTAAGCTGAAATAAGATTATAATTTTAAAAGTAATATGACTTAGATACAAAGAGATATTATTCAGTTGATTGTTATAAGAGACAATTTTTCAAAGATTTAATTCGATTAAAGCGATTCAGGAAATGCAGAGATAAGATGAGTCTCGATCTAAAAAGAAAAAGAGGAGTAAAAAATTGTCCAAAAAAGCAAATTTTGAGCTACAATGCAAAGACATATTTTGGGATGTAATCACAGTGATAATTTGCGAGTTCACAAAAACGATCAAGCCATGCACAACATAGCATGATTTTTCTTAAATGATGGAAAATTTTCTAAGATCTGATTCAAGAAGGTGCAAGATATGATTAGGTCATACTATAAAAACAAATCTTGTTCACCGTGAACCTGGATAATTTGGTCATTTTTCATGTGTAAACTTTTTAAGTTGAGCATGCAGTTTTTATCTCCATTTTGTAAATTTACTGCCAGTATTTAACAATGTTATCTATTTGATCTAACTATATTATTAACTTTTTAAACATGACACATCTAAAAAATGATTAAATAAAGAGTTTAATATGCTATATTCTAAAAGGGGAAGAAATGAATATCATGTTAATGCTAGAAAAAAGAAATAAAAGTAAATTTAATATTAAAACTACTAAATGATAAACAGAGAGCCATGAGATGAACCTCTGCCTTTGGAAAGCTACCAGTTAAGAAAATATACAGTGATGTTTTGACTTTATTTCTCTCATGGAGATCAGCAGCTTTTGATGCTTAATATATTTGGTTACAATCTAGCAGACAATTAATGAAAAAAAAAAAATGTAATTTCTTGTAATGCTTTACAGCAATACAATAGCTGCAAATATCATAATGACATTCATTAAAACTTTCAATGCACAGATTTAGTTTCATTTTATACTAACTAGTTTTGAATGAAACACTTAACAGGAAATTATTTCAGGTCTGAATAAAACTTTAAAAATCTGATTCAAGCAAAATTTCCCTTATAAATAATTTTCTTAGAGTTTAATATTATTTTACAATTATAAGCTTTCATATTAACATCGGCACAGATCATTACAATCAAAATTAAAGTAAGATATAATTTCTTTGATTTACATTCCCTTCTGAAACTACATTATGGGCTACTACAGATAAACCTAAAAATGAAAATATTTACATAATTCAATGAAAATAAGGAATGGCAATAAAATAAATACAGCTTTACTTATTGTGCTTGTTAATATGCTATTTATTTATATGTATATATATTCCATAGATAATTTATTGGAGAAAAGTTTAAAATAAATAACTGTTCATTTGACAAAAATCTGTCATTTAATAAGCATTAAACTACAAGAATAGACAGATATTACAAGGAAATACATGTACAATTGAACATAAATTGAATTATTTCATATGTTTATAAGGAAGACATTTATAACTATTCATAGCCAACCTCCAGAATTTTTATGAATTTCGGAAACACTGGATTTCGACTGACAGCTAAAACAGGTACAACGGGCCAAACGTCTGGTACAGTCATAGGTGTGAGAGCACCCATGTGTGGTGGAGTATATTGTGGTGGTGGTTCTAGTTCAGGTTCAGTTTCAGAGTCCTCATTTCCATCACCACCGTCACTGCTACTTGAGCTACCACTTGAGTCATCTTTCTTCTGAGTACAGTACAAAACCACTGGTGATGAATGAAAATTTCTAAGAAAAACATTATTTAAATTATAATAAGGTGTATATGCTGAGCAAATAGAATTCATTTTATATAGATTTCGTCTAATAGATGATAAGTTGACTTTTGAATTCCAATTTATATGCCTAAAAACAACCGGACGTTTATTTGAATGCAAAAGTAGACGAATTGACATAGAGGATAAAGAAGACACTTCCCGAGTTAAAGTTAGTAATGGGGACATTGTAGAATTTTGTCGTCTTCAAAACAACGAAGAACACACAGAACTGTAAAGAATATTCGATAATTTTATATATTGTCCAAGAATTAAAACGTAAACCAAGCAGCTTTTTATTTAAGTTTAACACCGGTTCTCAACAAACACATGCGATCGCGATATCCGTATACATCTCACAAACAATCTGACTGCTGCCAATAGATGAAAGCGCAGAGTTAACTGATAAAAACAGTATTTTCCTGATTTGTTTTTATTTTGGTTTCGAAATTATTGCAATGGACGTGGTTTCTACTTTGTTTCCTGAAATTAAAAACCTTGACTTCATTTGCTTGGCTTTTAAGCTCCCGCTTTGAAGATTCCATTGACTTAGCATTACACCGGAATTACGTAGTCACCGTATTTAATGTAAATAAACAAAACAGAAAAAACTGTCTTAGATCGTTCTGGGATATTTTCTGCATTTATAGTACTGTTTAAATTTATGAAAAGTTGTGAGTTCTCCATTGTACAAAAGTCGTCAGAATTTTTCCTGTGTTTACCATATCTGAAGAAAATACAGTAATTAAAAGAAAATTGCGCATAGAATCTATATTGGCATTGCTTTTCTCTTTATCTCGAGACCTACTGAGTTGTTTATTCTGCTTTAGAAAAATACAGGTTTTTTATGTTGTATTCTAAATAAAGAGTTTATTCATTCATAAACAAATGTGTAAATACCGAAAAAAAAAATCTGTCACTTTTCATTCATGTTATAAACCGCGGTTATCGTAGTACAGTGAAGTGAATGGAAAAGTTGGTTTTGGATCAAGATCGAGTGATGCAGCTTTATGTATGAAATATCCAGATTAAACTCGGCCTTTTATTTTGTTTGCTGTGTAGCAATACATTGCTAGGTCTCACGATCTCATTCTGAAATGTAGTAATGCGATCCATCGTAACTAATCACATTCCTTAAACGTATGGAATCTGAATAAGTTTTGATATGCAAGACGGGACACGATCATGGCAGATCATAGCAAGGAGGAACTAGAAAATCGTTTACGGAGACATTCACATAGTACTCCAGGTAGTCAGGAAGATGTACGTGAAGGAAGTCTTCAAGAAGAGTTTGATCCATTTCTCGGAGAAGGAGATTTTTTCGAAGAAAATGTCAACATTTCTCTGACAGCCCCTCCTCAAACACAGTAAGCATAATAAACTTCCTTTTGTATTCTTGTGTATTCTTCTTTACAGTGTACCTACCGTTCATTTGAAATTTGGGTTAAATTACCAATTTAATTTGATTGGCAATGCTCTGCTTTTTTTTTCTCTGTAAAGCCTTTAATATTGTAAATTTCTCTTTGAAGTTCGTACTGATCGTTTTTGTATTTGTTTATAACTCTTACCTAGGTTCATTTTTCGCTTCGTTATAATTCCTACTATGTTTCATTGCTTATTTTCATTTTAATTTTGTTTCATTTAATGCTTACTTATCTTCACATCTTAATGAAGACTAATTTAATTCTTATTTTTTAAGAGACAGTAAAGATCTAAATTAGCTGCATTTTCATTTTTTCTTGCAGTTTTTATTTGTAAATTTTGAATTTAAATGAATTATTTATCAATTTTCTGTTGCAGAGTGCCTTCAGTGTTTTTTTCGTTTGAGTTTTTTTAGTATAATGTTGTACCTTTTTTTCTTAGTTTCTTAAAAAAATATTTTTATTGAAAGTTTGTTGATAATTCAGTTTTAATTACCAAAGGTAAATATTAGTTGTCTAGTGTTAGTCTAAAAATGAATTACAAAAATATCCTGTGCTATTGATTTTGGTATATATTGGTTTTATTGAGTACTTATTTATACATTTAATGGATATATCTTTTTTCGTGATATAATATTTATTAATTTTTTATTATCGTATTAACAACAATTTTTTCTTCTTAAATTTTATAAATAACTATAGAAGTCTAGATGTCTAATTAATTGGTTTAATATATTAGACAACATTGGCTTATCATCATTAGCTTGCAGTTAAATCAAATCATGGAGTAAATTATTTTTTGAAATTCATCAAACCAACATGCATTCTTGCTATATTTCATTTGCAATATTTCTCTTGCTTCAGTATAAAATTTGTGCTATTTGATATAAATAGCAGTTATTATTTACCTATTTTCGGAATCATTAAAATAAATTTTTTGAACTTTGACCATAAAGATGCTAAAACATTTCTTCTTATTCTCAATTTATAGTACTTAATCAAAAACCGAAACTAATGAAGCAACTCACTTTAAATTAAATGTTTTGTAAAAATGTTAAAATTAATAAGAAATAATATTAATTATGTGTAATAAATAAGCAAAGAAAATAAGTAATAAATAAGTTTTTTTTTAAAATTTAAATTGAATTCTGTGTTTTATGATGTTAAATTCACTTCTTAATATTGAAATGATCAAAGATCCGGAATTATCCCAAATCCGGAATTGCCGAAGTCCCGACGATTCCGGATTTGCGATGTTCGACTGTATTGTCAATATTTGGTAGTATCATGATTTACTTTGTTCAACCCCTCCTTTTTGCGAAGTCTGTTTTTTCTTCGTGATATGAAATTGGTGCAGTATTATGTTAAGTTATTGTAAACAGTAGGTGATATGCAATTTACTATCGTATTGTTCAGCATTTTTTACCAATGGATAATTTTTCATTTTTGAAATTGAATGTTGTAGTGTAATTCTGTTTTTTTTTTCCCACATATATTTTTGGATGGTTTTAACATTTGACAGTCAAAAATACAAATCTGTTAAGATTAGTATTCTAAAAGTTCTGGATCTTGGATTTTAATTTTTCAAATAACCTTTCTACATATTTCTAAAATGAGAGGAACATATTTCTGTATGTATTCTGTAAATGTTACTTATGTCATCATTTATTATAGTGATTTACAAGTCCTTATGAAACAAGTTTTTTTTTAGTGTTTTTTTTTTCTTTTTTCCCCATGAACAAATTCTACATGCTAATTGACAATGCACCTAACTTTTCTGGAAAAATGATTAATGATGTTGGTTTTTTTTTTGTTGTTCTTTGTTTGGCTGTGTCAATTCTCAGAGCTAAAATTGCTTGTATACTCAATTTCCTCACTAGAAATTTAAAACAAAAAAAAGTGTCTTTGTTAGCATTTGAATGGGATAAGGAGGATTCCTCACTTTTTTTAATAATAGTCCTGGCTAATTTAATAATCATGAACATTATGAATTTCAAATTCAGCCTAGTAATTATTTTTTTTCCTTCAAGCAGAATGAATTCTTATAATGTTCTAGACTGAAAAACTATTTTAGATGTTCCTTTTATGAGCTTATTGAAAGGGAGAAAAAACATTCATTCTTTTTTATACAGATTTTTCTTATCACAAAAAGCTATATATTTTTACTTTTAGCAAATCTTGATAACATAAAGGAAGTTAAAGTCATGTATAAATAAAATATTTGTTAGTTTTACTCACCTTACTGTAATCTAACCTTGTTCGGGGGATAACTTTTTAAGAAAGGTCTTTATAAGTTAGGGCCAGTGGTCGGCAAACTGTGTCTCTTTGACCACTTCAGTGCGGCTCTGCCACGAATCAATTTCGACTACGTACGGTTTTTGTAATATGTTTTTTTTTTTTAATGTTAATAGCTAGTTTAAACCAACTCCTAAAACTATGGTTCTTGAAAAGAATTTGGCTCTCAAAAGAAATCTTAATCTTTGATTCTTTTGACTAATGAGTTTGGCTACCACTGAGTTAGGCCAAGCCTAAATTATAATGGCCATTTAGGCTTGCTAGGTAGCCAAGGCCTTTATAATTTAGACCTTTCTTATCCAGATAGGTAGAACATCGCAGATTTTTAGAAAAAAAGTATTCTGATTAATCTTTTCTGCTATTAGTCCTCCCATCCCCTCAAAACTTTTAAGAAAGTAGGATGTTTTCAAAGGATTTCTAAATTATATAAATGACATTTATTAATTTGGAAATTTCTATTCTTTTCTCTGTTTTTTTCTGAAGAAAAAATAAAATTCATTATTGAAAATGTGAATTGACTCCATGTTAAAATTTATGTTTTGAGACTTTTAACTTACTAGAAATGAAATTATGAGGAAAAGACATTTGTTAAAAATGAATATTATTTAATTTTGATGCATTTTCAACTTTATATCATGGTTATACTTTTATGGAATACTAGATTTGGATGTATTCTGATTTATGGATTTTATTCACATTATTTACACTATCTGTTATTTTTAATGGGAAGATGGACAGGTCATATAAATCTTTTTTTTTTTTTGCTGTAAAATGTTTTCATCTTACTTTTCTATTAATTCTTTTTTTTTTTTTGACAATATGCATTAAAATATTAATAATATTTCAAGCATTTGAGAGTTGCTTTTTTAATAGATTATTTTATGCTTAAGTATTTCTAAAATTCCTTAAATTGAGTGATGTTTGTTGTTAATTGCTGAAGAGCTTTATCTTATCTGATGGAGAAGCACATATTTTGATGACACACGGTTGACAAACAAAAGGAGAGAGACTAGTTTGCAGGCTACACAAGCAAGGGACTGTCGAGAAGAACTTCTCTTTGTGTTGTTGTTGATTTTCATATTTTTCATTGAATGTTTATGTCAGCCATTTACTTTGAATGTTTGATTGCAAAAAAATTCTCATCACATTCATCTCGTAAGTATAATAAAGGTTTGTTATGTGTATTAATTATAACTTTTGTTTTAAAACACTCTTTAATTCACAGACATTCTTTCATTAAAGTCTAGTCTAGTCTACAATTGGATCTTAGAATAGCTGTTCTTTAAATTGTATGAAATTGGAAGCAAATACTATTTTATATCTTTTTCTCGATCTTTTATGCCATTGGTGCTTAATTTAGTTAAAATTGGAAGTGGCCTTTGACTAGCTTTATTTCTACTTTCCAGATGTTTCATAAAATTGCTGTATAAAAATAGGATTCAGAGAACTATATATAAAAAAAAACCTCTAACTTCTTTGCATTATATATTCTAGAGTGAAAGTCATATAAAAAATGATCATTTTGTAATATTTTATATGATAATTCTAATTTCATTTTATCTTCATTGTTTTTCTGCTGACAATATGGTTGATAAATTTCTGATGAACAAAAACGGTAATGAAAAGGGAAGAAATTGGTGGTGTATGAAATTCATTACAGCCCATAGCTGGAATGAATCATTTGCAACCCAATCTAAGTGTTCACCTGCAATTTCATCTGTGTTCAGGATTTAAAGGCAAGATTAGAAACAGCATTACTGATTTTTTTTTTTTTTTTAACACAACACTTAAAAAGTGTGTATTCCCCCCTCCCCCCCATTGCTTATATGAAAATGAATAAGTGAAGACATTTTGCTTTTGCATCTAGTTTTCTGGATAAATGATGTTAATTTACTAAGGATACATGGAATTTAAAAGAAATTAAATTTTTTTTTTGTATTGTATTGTCCAATTGTACGTGTTTATAATTTTGGAAGAGTTTTTTTTTGTTAAATCAAATTGCAAAGAAATTTCTGAGATAGATTTTTAAATGATTGAACTTCCTTTTAAGTTTCATATGAAATATCTATTTATGTCTTTATTATTGTTTTATTAATTCATAAAGGAAAGGGGTTTTATTAGAGAGGTTTATATACTTGAAATGGATTTCTTTTTATATTCAGCATTTTACCAGTACATCTTTAGCCATTGTAGACGAAGGAAAATTGTGCATCCTGGTTTGATAAAGTCCTAATGTAAAAGGTAGAGAATAAATGCCTGCAGTTTACCTGAAAACCTAAGTGAAATGAATTAATTGGCAAATTCTATGTGATTTTCAAAGTGATTTCACCCATACATTCCTGGTATAACTTAAACAAGGCAGGAAAAACAAATTACATTGAACATGATTTAAATATTGAGAAGCTCTAAATGATTTATCACGTGTATTTGCATTGATTGAACAATATGAAATTTACATGCCCTATTAAAGATACTGAGAAATATCTTTTTATAGGTGGTATCATGGACGTCTGGATAGGTATAGTGCTGAACTTCGGCTTCAAGCTGCAAATAAACTGGGAAGTTACCTCATTCGTGAGAGTGATCGAAAACCTGGATCTTATGTCTTGTCATACTTGGGACATACAGGAATTAATCATTTCAGGTACTTGTCACATATTTCTTAATTCTTTGAACTAATAAATAATTTAGTGCTTTATAGTTTATTTATAAATATTTGTGTTAATCTGTTAGTATTATGAAATTAGCTTAGGAAAAGTTAATGAAGTGGTGGAATATTATTTTTGAAGTTAGTGTATAAACACATGCAAATAGAAACATGTCATAATGAGGATAAAGGCAAACTATGTGTTAAATTAGTCACACCTTAATTTTCAGTTTGATTTAGAATTCCAGAATATATACAATGTGGTTTCCCTAGAGTATTGCCATTCTGTAGTTTCTACAACACAATCAATATATTGATATGTTGGAAATCTTTCTAATAAATTATGTTTTCTTGTATAAGATATATTTAATAAAATTTAATATCTGCTTTGTTTAAACATTAACAATTTCATTGAATTTTTTTGTAAAAAATAATCTGAGTTTGTAAGTTTTGTATGCATTTGCTTTAAATGTAAAATCAAAGGAGCAAATTTAATTTGTTGTAATGAAATAAAGTCGCTTCTGGTTATCAAATTATGCCAAATATTAATTAATGAAAGAATGTTAATAAATCTTCTTTTTTAATTTTTATCTACTTACATAAACATTTTTATAGTATAAAAGTTGTATATCATTAATAATTTCAAAGAAAATAAATGTTCTGTTTCTATAATTAATAACCATTCTTATTATTAGCTTATATGTTTCAATATGCCATTTACATGAATTTAATTTAGAATGTGAAAATATTTCGTGTTGTACCTTGTTTTACAGTTTCTTTTTTCTTCTATAGTTGTGTTCTTGAAAACTGTAAAATCATAACAATCCTGAATTTTGCAGGATAACTGCTGTGTGCGGGGATTATTATATTGGCGGTAGGCAATTTGATTCCCTTTCTGATTTGATTGGTTACTATACAAGTTGGTCGGACTTACTGAAAAAGGAAAGACTCGTCTACCCAGTTGCACCTCCTGAGGTTAGATTTTATTTAGTTGTAAACCTTTATTTTTGTTTATACTTTGGATGAAGACTTTATTAAATTTTGTTAAGTAGTATATAAATAAATTGGTACAAATGAATTTTACTTTTTGTAGCCAGTTAATGATAAGAAAAGAGTTGTGGCCATTTTACCATACAACAAAATGCCGGATACTGATGAGATAAGGTAATGTTTGCAGTTATTTTCCTGAAATGTGGATTGTACAACAAGAATTAATTTTAAGGATAGTTATTATTTCTAATTAATCAAATTTTAACTGACAAAAATTGGCTGAATATGTATTTATGATATTCAATGATTTCTTTGCTTATTTCTTTCCTAACAAATATCTTAGATTTCAGACTAAAATGAGAGAGTAGGTGTGTTTAAAATTTTAGCTTGTCAGCGAGGATTTCATTATCATTTTATGCTTTCTTTAAAGACGTTTAAAATATTTTTCATTTTGTCAATCTGATATAAAAATATATTTTTACTGTTATCAGTATTAATTATATTATTTTAAGACTCCTAAAGCATTTTCTAAAATTTCACATCCTTTTATTCATAGAATAAATTAAATACATCATATTTTGCTTAGTTTTAGTTTTCTCATGCCATATTCTAATAATTAATAAACATTCTATTTTTCAGGGTGCATAATATCTAAAAAAAAAAAGAAAATCAAGATTTATGCTATATGTGTGAAGAATAAAGTTTCCCTATAATTTTTAAATAATTCCTTTTTTCCCTCTGTGAATTATTTATTGGCTGAATATAATTTAAGTTAATTAAGTAACTGAGCATGACATTTTAAAATAATTTTATATCCTTTAAAATTTTGTTTTGTTTTTCAGCTTTTTAAAAGGTGATATATTCATTGTTCACAATGATATGGGTGATGGTTGGCTTTGGTGCACTTTACATCGTACACAAGAAAGTGGATTGGTGTTCAAAGAACTTGTTGAGGAATTGGTATGTTAAAAATTTGTTATATTTGGAAAAATGTCTGATTTTTGCATCCCATGTTTTGTTGCTTCTGAGTTTTATATATTGTAGTTTATATGACAGCATCATACAAAACACTAGAAAAATTTGATAATCAAACCTGTCCATACTCGTTACTTTCTTCACATTTTACAACAATATTTTATCCTTTAAATCTTTTTATTCATTTTACAATTACAAAATAATTAATGTGAAGAATATCAAATCATTAAATATTTAATTTGAAGAAATTATGCATTCTTAATATTGAATTTTTTTTATTAATATTAGGATGATGATGTTGATCCCAATGAGATTTATCCATGGTTTCATGGAACCATAAGTAAAGAAGCTGCCGTGGAAAAGCTTGCAAAGAGTAAGACATGAAAATTATTTCTTTATTTTAATTTCTTTTGATTCTGAGAATGGAATAATACTGCAGTAACTTTTAAAAGAAACACAAAAGTATCTTAGAGCTTATGGACAAATTATTTTTCCATTTGATACAAATAGCGACTTTTAATCTATTTCTTAATAAATGAAAAAAAACAAAAACATTTTGAATGTCATTTTAAAAATTATTGTTCTACAACTGCTACTAGTTAGCTAGTGTCTGTAAAAAAATATGTGTATCAATTAGATTCGCCCTTATGAGAAATTGATCTACTCTTAAATTATACTGAAATTTTCAAAATCAATTAGCACAAAGGCAAAAATTGTTAAAAACATATGAAATGGATAAATCATTACATTTTTTATATTGAAACTGTTTATGTTTAACCATTCTATTATTAAGAATTTTAAAATAGAAATTTTGATAGAGAAAACTTGAATTTCTTTCTGCTGTTTATTTATCTTCATACTGGCAGAGTAGCCGGCGTAGCCTGATCTTTTTCAGGTCAAAATCTTTTAGAAGACAGTAAACTGAACAATATTTTATAAAAAAATATAATGTTTAGTAATATTACTTTATCGCTGAAATATTTCTCATTTTTTTTATGAATTGATTAATAAATTAATAGTACGAAAAGTTTGATCATATATCATAGTATACAGAATTGTATATATTTCTTGTATTGTTAGCCAATTTTTTGGGCATCTTATTATTTTAGGAACCTTGAGCACAAACCTTTCATGCTAATTGAGCCATTTGTTAAATGTCTTTCAATGACTCATCTCTATACAACTCGGAAAGACTGTGAGAAAAGGTCCCATTTCTCAGTGCTTTTTTTTTTGCTCTTTTTCCTCCACCCAGCCCTGAGGAACTGGGTTAAGGCTAATTTTCCTCAACAGTACTTCAAGTTATTTAATTTTGAAATCTGTGTACCAAGTTTCATCAAAAATGGCCCCAAAAGTGGATTGGAAGTGATACTGGAACACTCATATATACATACATACTTGTGTTGAATTTTATATACATAGATTGTTTAAAATATAATGAAATCTTTTTTTTTTCTGTTTAGTAATGCTTTAATATCATTTGAAGTTATTTTTACTTTTTCTTCAAGTGGGTCCTGGAAGCTTCTTAGTGAGACCTAGTGATAATTCCCCTGGAAATTACTCATTGTTCTTCCATATTAACAATACTATCCAGCGTTTTCGAATAGAAAAGAGAGGAAACAGATACATTATGGGAGGAAGATGTTTTGACAGGTAAATTTTAATTTCGGCCATTTTTCCCCCCATGAATCTGTTCAGTGTCTGTAGCTATTTATGTACATAATACATTGTGGTCTACAGGAAATATATGTTTTTTAAATATGCACTGCACCATTAATTTTTTTTTACTTTAAAATTAATCAATATAATATTCCATTTTCAAATGCATAAGTGTGGAAAATGTGTCAATCAACTAATAATCATTTTCACTAATACATTATTGGAGATATTCTTGAAAGATTGCCTCCATTCCCCCCAAAATTTCTTCATACATTTCTTTAATTCATTCCCATATAGCAGTTTTTGATTCTTTCTCTGTCTGAGGCTTACATTCATACACACAATTCAGGATGTCGAAGAAGTTTTGGACACATTACAAAATTGTGTAAAAGAAAAAAAAATAGAAGTTATAGAATAAAATGTCTTTTTTTTGGCCTGACCAAATGGGCTGAATACTGAATATTCATTACATTCCTAGTCACAATCGCCCCAAACTATACATGAGTACAGTATATATTGATAGAATTGCATGGTAAATTGGCAGATTCTTATTGCAGGTCCCCTTTCCTGTTACTTCCAGGGTACCACCCATTTCAAAAACATCCATTGCATGTGGACCACTCTGTATAATTATTGTATTATGAAATTATTTGTGCTGAATTATTTTTGTTGAAAAACATTTTTTTTCATGATGTGTTTTTCATACATACGGTTTTAAAAAATAATATTTATCAATCAAAAATTTTAATATTCTGTTTCTATTTTTAAGTTTGGAGGCTGTTATAAGCAGATATAAAGTTGAGCAGATTGTTGAAGGCCACCATCTTGGAGAGCCAGTCCTTAAAGTAAGACTACTGTAGTTTAAGTCCAATTAAGAATCACACTTGCATTCTTTTTGTTTGTATGATTTATTTTATTCTCTTAGGCACCTTATGAATCTAAGGAACTCAGTAAAGCTGAAGAAATTCAACAAAAATCTCAAGATATATATGCAACATTGCGAGAAAGTCGTGAATCTGGAATTGCTAAGCGCAACAAAGGAATAAGAATGAAAGGCTATTTGAATAAGAAAAGTATGAATTCTTGTCCTCAATTTTTCATAAAATGAAATGTCCTACTTTTGTTTGAGGAAAAATTACATTTTAGAAACTTACTTTTTATTTTTGTGTTAAAGAAACTGAAATGTATATGTCGTAACTTTAATTCTCAGGTTGTTTTAACCCAGGTCAAGGGAATCGCAAATGGAAAAATTTATACTTTGTTCTCAGTGCCAAAGAGCAACAACTACTCTTTTTTGATAACCCTCGGGTAAGATTTAGATTTAGTAGTTTTCGAAATGATCCCCGCCCCCTAAAAGTACAATATGCGAATGTATTATTTTAACCTTGTCTGCTTAATATTTATTTAAATGTTTTAACGGTGTGTAATTGTTTTTTAAAAATGAAGTTGCTTTTTTTTTTTCAGCGAACGAAACCAAAAGGGTTGATTGAACTGAGCTACACTTACTTATATATGGTTCATGATAGTCTGTTTGAAAGGTATGAATCAGATTTTCCTACAAAGTTAAAATTCTTCTGTGTGAAATTAAATCTGTGAATATAGTAATTTGTTATATATTTGCTTATTTTTAAGTATTTAATTAATTAATTTTTTCCTTTCATTACAGGCCTAACTGTTTTCAATTAGTTGAACGTGCTTTGCCCTGTATTAGTACTGTATACTATTTATGTGCCAGTTCTCCTGATTTAGCTCAGGTAATTTTCTTTATTTAATTTTAGCTGTGTATATTAGTATTTATTCATCTTTTGCTAAATATTTTAATTTATTAGTTAATGCATTAAGTTGCATGTTTTGATTAAGAGGTGTTTATTTTTACAGTTAAAAATTGTTAAATGGTGGATTAATATTTTCTGCTGTTAATTATATGTAAACTATTTTATTGTGCATTGAATTAAATTTTGAAGATTCTAAAATAATTTAGATTTAGTATAAATTTTACTAATCTGATGATGCTAACTATGGATCCATAGATTAGTAATCTGACTAATCTATAGATGTTTTTTTAAGACTAAATTTTTAAAAGAGAATTTTATGTTTTTATATTATCTTCTTGCTGATTAAATTGTTGAATTGAATTTATATAAAATGCTAACTTTGTAAAATATATTATGTCAGTATGTTATTATCTTAATTAGACAGAAAAAAATTCTGTGATATAGAAAATTTTAAAATAATTTTTGCCACTCCTTTGTGATAAAAAAATAGGCAATAAGTTCCTGTCATTTTCAAGTAGAAATAAGCACATTAAAAAAATTTGAAAAGATAGAAGTAAACGCATTGATGTTCAAAATTAATAGAATTTGCATATTTTGTTGATTTTTACTGATGTAAGGAATAAAAAGACATATTATATTGACAAATAGGAATGATGATTTCTGATATAAAGCACTTCATTGTGCATGTGAGCAGAGACAGGTATGAAAAACATACATGGTATTTTTTTGCAGTTAGTTCTCTCATGCTCTTTCATCACATTTGTTGTGTTTCTTATAAGAGTTGTTTCAAGCTCATAAGCAGTCAGATCAAATTAGGTGCCACTAACACATTGATGAAGAATCATTGGTAGATTGGACAGTGGACAAGTACAGGACATGAGATTGAATCCTACAGGAATCGGTACATTGGTTCCATTTCAAGAAGGGCCTGGCACAAGATCATCCTGTAGCCATAACTTTCCCAAAAAAAGATCATTATTTGACACTTATAGCAAGACTTTACAGGATTACTACAACTTGACAGCTAAATTTCAGTAACATGCCACCAATGTATCTCCATCGTAGCAAGCAATGAAAACTAACTTTCAAGGGTTACTGTTTTCCGAAAGCTTTCTGAACATGTGCTGCATTGTAGCACACATGAGCACATGTAGACAATGTCAGTTGTGAATTAATTTCTCTTCTCATATGGGTCATGATTCAGCCTGAGCACCAATTTTTAACTTACCGTCAACTGGTGAGAATTTGAAACCCAATACCTTTCTTCCAACATTTGAGAAAGGGACTGTTGTGATAGAGGAGGTGTCATGGTAGGAGATAAAAGTAGATATGCATTTGACAGAGGCTAAATGGGTGCACAGAAGCATAGGGGTGAGAACTTACAATCATATATTCAACTTTTCAGTGTCTTATTTTTTTATGGAAAGCAGTTATCATCCTCATGGGGCTTATTTGTCAATGAGTGTTTTGAAAGTGATGTTATTCATCAGATAGACTAGACAACCATATTACCAGTCATAAACCCTTTTGGACATATCTGGGATTCTCCTGGATGGGAAATTCGAACTTGCCATAGATTTTATAAAAACAATCTAGGAGCTGAAAATTGCATTACGCAGGAGCGAGATGATTGCCTCTTTTCCAGTGTGATATTGTAGTGTTAGAAGGATCCCATATTTATTTTATGCATGGTCTTGCGACATGGGTTTTCCTATGTTTATATGGCTTATTGATTATTATGAGAACTTATCATAATTGTTGTATTGTATAGTTTAGCTACTTTAAATCCTGTTTTAAAGCAACATGAGGGCTAGTTCGAAATGGATCTCATACTGTTAAACTGTGGTCGTATGACAAACACAAAACTGAGATCTTATTTAAGTATGTTTCCATATCAGTGTGCTGTAAAATATATTCTATAGTTCTTCAGAATTTTGACAAAATATGAAATTTTTTTAATTATTTTGAACAGCAGTTTATACCTTTTTAAAAATTTTATATACAGACCAGTTTTTTTTCTTTCTTCTTCATATCAATGACATAAAATGTTATACCTGATCTTTGTACTTTTAAATTGTATAGTGTTATCTATTGCTTGATTGAAATTTATTTACTGTCATGTTTTTCAGGAATGGATACAAGCTATCAAACCATTGTGTTCTCCCCAATTGCCTAGAGGTCGAGCACCAACTCATAATGTTACTGAGGTACGAAGTCTACATTTGACGTTACTAGAAGCCCACCGTTTACCTGTGAGACTTATACCCCATCCATTTTGTATAATTTCACTTAATCAAGTCAAAGTCTGTCGAACTCAAGTGAAATGCCCTCCTGATCCAATCTGGGAAGAGGACTTTATTCTAGAGTAAGTTTGCAATTATTTGCTAAATGATATAAATCATTTCTTTAAAGTTATTTGCTTCCATTCTCCTATTTTATTTGCTTCCTTGCATAATATAATAAATTTCAACATTTAACAAAATTTTATTGTTGCTTAAATGTAGTTTTGTCAATTTTTAAAGTAATTTAGGTGGTAACTCCAGTGAAACTTGATTAATATTTGTATTTTTTTATATAATTTATCGTAAGGAATTCCTCTTGGGGTTACTTAATTACCAAAAGGGTCATATATTTAAAATACAAAAAATTAATCTGTACCTTTATTGAAACATTTTCCTTTCAATAAATATTTATAACATACCCATATGAAAACTTACAAAAATATTTCCAGAAAATATGCCAAATTGAAGTTGAAAACTGCTGAAATCCCAGAAAAAGTTATAACTATAAGTGTAGTTTTTTATGCATTATTGGTGTATTAAAACATTTTGATAGCTTAATCTTATTTCTCCTTTTTTATTTTTGTTAAAATGTTGCAGCTTATTTTAAAAAATATTTATAGTGTATTATGCAAAATATAAAAGTAATATTTGTCTTGCTTTATGTACAACATTTTTTTTTTTTTTACAATCCTCTTATGCTGTCTTTTTTATAGTTATTTATATGAGTATTTTTATATTTCTCAAAGTAAAAATGCATCTAATATAATATGGGGAGGATTTCACAAATTTGAAATAGGAGAAGAATTTCTTCTTTTTTATGAGTTGATTTGGAAAGAGACTTTTATTTCAAATCATTCTCCTCTCATCCATTAAGATTTTTTGGAGTTATAAATTTTTGCTATGGTCAAAATGTCTTCAGAGGTTAAGAGATTCAACTTAAAAAATGCTAATGATGTTCTTAAATTTTGATAATTAAATTTTTTTAAAAGTGAGATTAAACACACCTCCCCAATAAAATGTATTTTCAATCATATTTTGGGTGGTATTGCTTATTTACATGTAAGATTATTTAAGGCAAAATGAATCCAGATATAATTAATTTAGAAAGTATTACTGTATATTCTGATTTGATAAGTAAGGGATTTCTGTATAATCTTCTTTAAAGGAAATACAGCAAAAAATTTTCAAATATGTTGTAGAAATTAATTTTAAATTAATATTTATAAATATTTGCTTATATTACGTGACATTTAAGAGTCATTTTAAACTTCGAAGTTAACGTATTTATAACATTACTTTTTTTTATATGTTTTATATCATGTTCTGTTAATTATTGTATAATGTAAATATTTCATGTGAAATAGTTTATCAAAATTTTTCTTTTAGAGATATTCCATCAGATATAACATCATTTTCTATCACTTTGTACAATAAAGGAAAGCGCTCTAAAGATATGGAAATTGGTTAGTAACGTGGTATTTTTATGTTAAAAGATCTTTGATCCTTATTTATTATGTGCACAAACATTTCTAATATTTACTTTTGTGTTGTCAGCTGAAGTAACTGTGGAATTAGAAAATTTAATAAGTGGTGAAGAAATTGAAGATTGGTTTCCACTCGGAGGTTTGACTCCACCAATAAGAGAAGATTGGGGTTCATTGCGTGTCAGAATACGCTATATTCATGAAGTTATTATGCCATTGGCTGAATATAATGCTTTAAAAGAGGTATATTATCTGTAGTACTATCATGCTAAATCATGTTTTGTATAAATTGTATACTTAATTGTGTTTACTTAGTGTTTGCTAAAGCTTTATTAGAAAAAAAAATTGTAAAGTTTTTTTACTAAATTAATGGCATAATTAGTGGCATAAAACAAAAAAGCATTAATTCGTAATAAAGTCCGTTAATTATTTGCTTTGCTTATTTATATTTTATGGCTATTAACCAAAGTGACAGAAGGTTTGCATAGTCATAAAAAAGCATTAATTTGCACAAATTTTTTCCTGTTTTAAGCGTCTTTTTGCATAATAGCATTTTTCTTTTCTTTTCTAAAGGTGTTAATTTGCATAGATTTTTTTCTACATAAGCATTTGGCATTTGTTAAAATTGACAATTATTAAATTTCAGATCTTGGGACATTTTCTGTATATTTTCTGCTGATAGCTGCTATTTAGATGTGTGATATGATAATTTGAGATCGGAACTGAAACAAAACAATTAGAGAAAAAAAGTTATGTAACTACTTAAATTATCTGCAGTTGGTCTTTATAAAACTACATCGCATCAAAATGATTTTTATAATCATTTTCTGTATATAGTATTGAAGCATTTAATAAAAGCACACATAATCAAAGTTTACAAGGAGCTACTAGTTTTTCAAGTTGTTGAGGGAGGTGCAACCTGCATTGTAACCCTCTAAACTGCAAACTCAACTTTTTCCATGTTCATTTCAAAAGCTGATAATTCGTGTTTATATGTATATTTTCTTAAAATTCCATGGCTAAAATTTTCTTTAGATTTCAGAGATTTAATTACTTACAAAAATTTTTGATTTACTTTCAAAGCTAATTTTCAGACTTTAAAGCTATTAGATCAAAATGATTGGGTACTAGGAGGGTTAAAAATATATGTATTATTAAAAGCATTTATTTTTGGCAATTATGTTTATAACTTGTATTTTTTATTGTAAGTATCACTTTATCACTCTACTTCTTTTCTTTAATCTTTCAGATCAGAATACAAATTTCAATCTCTTTTTCTTCTTTTTTTTGTGTGTTGTACATAATTAGCTGAGAACCAGCCCTCCCCCCATAGAATTAATGATGTAATTATTATTATTATTTTTAATCTAAGATTGTTGCATGTTGATTCCATTTCTTTTTTCTGTTTAACATTGTAGATTCTTTGTATTTTGAAATGTTTTGTTTCTATTGTAAATGGAAAACAAAGTTGTGCTCAGTATCATTTAATTTTAAATATATATTTGTGCCTTTTTCCTACCTAATATATTAAACTTGTATTATACCCCTACAAATCTTTTCAGCTTATCATGGAAGAAGATTTAGAAGTTGTGAGCATTTTGGCTGATCTTTGTCACAGAGACAGAACTCCACTTGCCAATGCAGTTCTTAGAGTATTCCGATATGAAAAGAAAGAAGCAATGCTTTTGAAAACAATGAATGATCGAGAAATTCAGTTTGAAGGTAGTTACTTTTATAACTTTATTGATTACTTTTTATAATTTTAAGAATTTTTTTGGTGCCAGTGCTTCATCATGATATTTTAACAACCATGACTTCTGGTGAAGTTTCTATCTACCAGTACACCTTATCAGTTACATTGCATTTTTCTTTTGTAATGCACTTTCTTACAAGAATTTTTGTTTGTTTAAAGTTAATGATTTGCTTTCTGGAAGGATTCAAATATTCAAAGAAATTCTTTGTGCATTTCAAATTAGTAGGCGTGTGAAAATTAAAATTTTTTAATCATCATTCATCAAACTGAGTACCTAATATCAGTCTAAGAGAAACATTTCTTTCTCTTGAAGTACAACTATAATTTTATTTATATTAATGATCAAATTGTGCATTATAATCTTATATAGTGATGTTTCCTATCAAATTGCAAAATCTTTTTTATTTTCTGAACTGTGACTGTCTTACAGTAATGAACAATAAATCATTTTTTTTTGTAACCAATTTAATTTTTGTACCATGTATGTAAATTTTCAGGTTGTTTTAATATTTTTATTCGTCGTATTAATTGAAGGATTTTCAGAAGGATCAAAAGGGGGAAACTAGAGATAGAAAATAACTACAGCACTTGATTTTTTCTTTCTTTTACATAGTGTTTCGTAAAAAAAAAAAAAAAAAAAGCCTTTACAAAACTTTTTAATTCTCTCAGCAATAGTGCAATATAAAATTAGAATTGATTTCATAGACTGCAAATTGTTTCTTAAAATAACTAGAAAAATTTAAGAAATTTCCCAATATTAATCTTCAAAATTTGCAGTATATGTAAAGAATTTTTTTTCTGAGAAAGTGTACCTAACTTTTTCAATTAGCCATAGTTTGTGTTAGTAATCGAATTTTCATGAACCATAGTTTACCTGTGTATTTTCTCATATCATGTTTATATCATTTTGTACTGTTTTTTTTTGTTTTTTTTTTTAATTTCATTCTGTGTCTTTGTTGTCATTTGCAGAAGATACAACGACTTTATTTCGATCTGCTTCTCTTACTACTACACTAATGGATCACTACATGAGATCAACAGCTAATGGCTTTTTACACCAAGCAGTTCAAGATTTCATATTGAAAGTGATGGACAGTAGACAGTCATGTGAAGTTAGTATTGTTTTACATCATTATCTTTTATTTTATACGACACCCAAAATATGGTTTATTTTTAATGTATTACTTTTAAATTATATACTTGTTATGTGTTTTTAAATTACAAATGTTTTTTTGTAGCTTAATCCCAGTAAATTAGAGAGTCCTATTGAAGCTTGTACAAATGCTGAAAATATGTTAGGTCTTCTGGATGAAGTAATTGAATCTATCTTCTCATCGATTGATGCTTGCCCTAGGTAATATACATCAAATTTTTGTATTAATATTTTGTATTTACATTTTTTTAGAATAGTGTCAAAGATATGGGCATCTGTAATCCAGAGCATTGAAAAGCCAAGTAGCCTAAATGGGCAAAAAGAAAAATTTTACACTCTGAAACTTGACAAAATAGAACTTTGGTTTAATGTTAATGTGTAAATCTTGGGGGTGAAACACTGAGAAGCTTTTGTGAATATTATTGCAGATTTTTTTGCATAATTTACATTATTGTAATAAAAGATTGTGTACATCTTAACTAGTTCTTATATTTATTTATTTTTATTAGCACTCTATTTATTCATTTATTATCTAGTTCTCTAATCTTATTCCACATGTTTTTGAAAGTGTAATTTTACTTTCATCATTTTTTTTAATCAATACTTGCTATTTGGTTCTTACAGAAGACTGTAGTATTTATTTAAGTAAATAGAGTGACTTAATTTTTATAAAATATTAAAGATTTTTTTTTTTTTTAAGTTGAATCTTCTGCTTATTATGATTAAAGTTCTTTGTCTTCAGACTTTTTTCAATCTACAAGAGTGTTTATATTATCCACATAAAAGACTTTGTTTCCAGAATGTTTTAAACAGAATTTTAGTTCTTCCAGAATGGAGAATGTTCACCATAAACGTGTAAAAACAAATGATGAATTTCAGCTAAAATTTTCCTTAAAGAAATAGTCCAGGGAAACTTCCTGCAAATACTAAAAAATAAATAAAAAAAGTAGTAATTTTTTGGCACAAAATTAATTTTTTAATCGAATGAAAAGTCTATTATTTCTATTTCAACCAAATATTGTAACTAAATTTCAAAGTCTGCTACAATATTTTGTACATTAAATGTTGTTTTTGTAAATAGCAGGCAAGTAACATATTACTTATTCACTAACAATGAACACTTTTGCAAGAACCTCATATTCAGTGGTGTAGCTATGGGCAGCAAAATCAATTACACTTGTAGGAAAACAGTTTTATAACTAAGAAGGGCAGCGTGACTTGTTTAATCATTGTATACATAAAAAAAATAACTATTGTGATTAATTCATATTTTTCGGTAAATTCCCAGTGTGTGAAAGAAAGACTGGTGATGGGCACATGATTTCACAACTTATCTGCAGACATTGAGGCATCAAATGGCAAATTACATTATTAATCGCCCCCCCCCCCCCCGGAATATACATATTTTTATTTTGAAGTTTATTTAACTTGTAAATCAAGGGCAGCATGTTGTGAGTTAGCCCCCCGGACAGTAAAAGTTGTAGCTATGCTTCTGCTTGTATAAATTCTGTTGGAATAATAAATAATTATGTAGGTAATAGATTCATTGAGAAAAATTTTAAATGAGTATAATAGAAATTCATATTATTTAGATTCAGACTAAATTAACTGTCTTATCATAGATTATTAGTCTCTTTAAATTATCTTCTTTAAATATTATTTTGTTTCACACAGGTGTGAAAATCCTCCGTGGATTCGCGGTTTTCCGCTTTTTTGTATATTTCTTTTTGACTTTTTTCCTTTTAAATTTTCATATTCCACTTTTTTTTTTATTATTCACTTCCGAGGATGAGAAACCAAATTCCCCCGGCCCTCCCTGTTGTAAAATGAGTGACAGGGAAGGGAGTGAACTGGAAGAAAACGACATTCCAACACAGGGTTTGTGTCTCATTGTGATTGATCATGTGGATTGGAGGCAAGGTTTCAAGCTATTGGCCTTGGATTAGAGGGTTATTTTGTTATTTCTAAGAAATTTCTCCACACGTGTTTTTCTTTCACATTTTAGACAATATTTTTTCTTCATAATATTCATGACGACATTTCGTTTCGGTTCGACATTCATTTGTTCGGCATAGCATAGCATACCGGAACACGAAGTTCGAATGCGCTAAAGCAGGCCATTCATCTTGAATCCAAAATGGAAATTTTGGAACACGGGAAAGAAAAAACAATCGTCAAGGTCGAAAGCCTATGAAAATTAGAATAGGGGCTAGTAGAAGTCCGATTTCCAAACAAGCGGAAATCCGACAATTCGTGTGCCAATTTTTTTTAAATACCCTTCGCGTGGGTAGTCGGTACATCAAAGGCTTGACTGGATCGGGACCCTGCTTAGAGGGTAGTGAGTAGCATATCTGAAATCCTCGGAGTGGTGGGAGGAAGAGGAGATCGAAGAACAGCTGTAGAGAAGGGGAGAGAAGATCGCTCCCCCCTTACCGCAAGCACACTTTGAAACATCAAGTTCCGCGGTGTGTCGCACTTTGGAGCTACAGTTGAATTACGCACATGATTTTTCGACTTGAATGGGTGGGGGAAAAAAACCAGTGTTGGAACAAATTTGAATGGAATGAACAACAGATGAATGGACTGCTTTATGTCTGTCTATGCAAAAGAGTTATAAAATTGTGATTTGTGTCATTAATATTTTTAATTATGTCTACGATAAGAACTGATATTATTACCCGTGAAAGCGCAGAGAATAATAAACATTTGGATAAAGGTGTTAAAAAGACCATAAAAATCCATAGAGGTGGGAATGGCTAAAAATAGCTCAGAGAAGGGTGAAAAAAGAGTTTTAGAAGAACTAAATAATGAATTGCAGCCAAAATTTAAAAAAAATTAAATGCACTAAAACAAAACAGTGGTCGCTGCCAAACTATTAAATCTATGTTTGAAAACATGACACGAAAAAATAAGCTTGTATAAAAAGAACTATTTGAATTAACTCATTCATGGCAGTTTAGAGGTTAAGACATAGTTAATTTGTGATTATTCATAAAACTTATATTTATGCAGGACTCTTTTGTGCCATTTTCTTTTACAATCCAAAATTTCATTTATATATTTTAGGTTTATTATATGTATTTTATAAAAAATATTGATCTTATAAAACATTATTTATTAATTGTATCTCTTTAAGAAAGTGAGTA
This sequence comes from Araneus ventricosus, assembly GCA_013235015.1. Taxonomy (NCBI): domain Eukaryota; kingdom Metazoa; phylum Arthropoda; class Arachnida; order Araneae; family Araneidae; genus Araneus; species Araneus ventricosus. Next base: position 1,035,707 of record BGPR01000114.1, read on the forward strand.
AAAAACATTGATTTTATAATGTTAAAAATAAGTATTTGTAATTGAAAAAAATTCTTACATGGCGGTAAGAAAGACCATATTTTTTTCATAATTTGTTTTTTTTTTGGTGATGAATAAATCATTCATTAATGAGTGTTTACTTATCTCTTCCTTAATGCATGTCTCTACTCACGTAAAAAAATGTAGCTACTCTCACTCTCGTGAATTTTCCTCTTTTTTGTATCTTTGCTGTTTTCACCCCTGTTCACAGAGAGTTTATTTTTTTCTTATAAACATAAACTGAAAATTTAATTTTTATACAATTCAAAGTTGTTCTTATGTTTAAAAGATTATGTGATGTAAAAGAAGGGGGGAGGGGAAGAAAGAAATTTGCTAATATAGTAAAAAATTGAGGAAGAACAGTCTGTATTAATTCTATTTGTTGATTGATTTTTAATATCACATTTTAGAAATTTATTTCATTATGTGCTGAAAACTCCATTACTGCCATTCAAAACTAAATATTATTGCTTTAAAACCAGTTTTTTGTTGGTGATCTTGCACTAGTATTGATGCACTAATTGTATTACTTCTAATAAACACTGTGCAATGAATCATGGCATTTCCAGTTGAAAAAAATTAATTAGAATTTTTTTTCCTGCCTCTAGTGTCTAGACCTATCCAGTTTCCTTTCAGTGAGACATCTGGATTCTTTTTGAGTGATATATTTTCTTGATGATCACAAATGAAATCAAGTTATTTTATAAACCTTCTAACACAGATTTCATTTTGAAATATCCATATTTTACTTTATCTTCCTCTTCCTAATTTTGTTACCCACTTTGTTCAATTTTACCATTTCTATAAACATAATTTTCTGTAACATAAACAGGTAGTACTTCATTCTTGAACCCTAACTTTGGTCAAACAATGGAAATAGGAAATTTAAGACGCATTTTCTTCCTGTTATTTTTTTTTTTTTTGGGGGGGTGATGAGATTACACTGATAAATTATAAAAAAAAAGCCAATTTTGGAATTCAATTACATGTTTGAATTATCGTATTAAACTCTTAAACTGCACCTTTCCAGTTTAAAAAAAAACTTTGGTTTCCAAGATATATTCAGACCTTTTTTATTTACTTTAACATTATATGTTTGGAAATGTGAATAATAATAATAAAAAGTAACAAATCTTTAAAATATTTTTGTACACAGAATTTTTGTGAGAAATTTTTTAAATAGCTTCATGAATAATTAAAACAAATGAGTTTTGAACCAAATATATATAAAATTTATTTACACTGTTTAATTTTTAGAAGTTGAATGCATTTCATTTGAATATATTTATACTAAAAGAAGTTATATTTAATTAGTTAAAAATTATGGTAATTAATGTTTTTAGTTTCAAAGTTAAGATGATTTTGATTTTTTCTTTCTAGAACTCTAAGGTATATTTGTAGTTGTCTTCAAAAGAATGTCATGGCTAAATGGCCAAATGATCCGTTAGTTAAAACAAGAGTTGTCAGGTTGGTAATGCCTTTTTTTTTTTATAGAAACCTTATATAAATTTTGTGCAATTTATTGCCTTTGTTTATTAAAGATTCATATTGTCAGTTATTTTATAGATCTCAAGGATCTTTTACATGCACTTTATTTCCTCTTGTGTTTCTTACTTAAGTTTTTAGTTTAAAGTAGGCAAGTAGGATTACATAGGGCACTAATGGGATCATTAAGATTTTCATGCTACCTTCATCTTTCAGATTCTTCTGTATTTGTTCGCAAAGTGTTTCCTCCTGAAAAGGATTATTATTATTATTTTGTGGAAAATGTTTCAGAAGCCCTGGTTCAAATTACCTGTATTCAGTTAAATTCTGTATAATAAGTTACAGTGGTGGCTTGTTGCTAGAATCTTGGCTTCATAATTTGAGGACTATGATTGTTTCAGCTCAGATGAAGATCTGGTGTTTTTTTTTTTTTGGGGATTAGTGTACAAAATCTGATCATGAGTCAAATATTTCTATATTACTATGATATGGAGTTTAGAGAGTGAGACGACCTGATTGTATCTCTAAATAAAGTTAGGTTTATTTTAAATGAATTATTGTATTTGCATTTCAAAGTACTTAACAACATTTTGTTTTGTAAGCTATCCCTTTTTTTTAAATATTTCTTTTCTCGTTTCTTTAGGTCAGTTTTTATTTAACAACGTGTTTTATTTATTTATTTTCTTTTTGTTTAAGCTACTTTTTTATGTAGCTTGTATTTTTTATGTTTTCAAATAATTCTAGATCAAATTCTTTTTTGACTGTTCTAAATATTTCTTAAAATACCCAAGTTGTGTTCATAAATTAGGTTTAACGAATCAGTGGATTAATTCAGAACTAAAAATATTAATAAATCATAGCATTTTTATGAAACAAAATTTGACAATTTAAATAAAAAGAAAATTATGATAGTGGAGAATTTAAGAATTGGAGACTTAGCTGCTATTTATGGTTTTAAAAAAAATGAAAAATTCGTAGTCCAATGATGTGATGATAGTTGGATAACTCCATAAATATTGTTATTTAAAAGTGCTACAAAGTTTTTTTAAAAGCTAGTTTCCTCATTTTACACAATTTTAAAAAATTCGGAAAATTTTGTAACTTTTCAATCTAAAGAAACCCTTTTAGAATAGATAGTTCTGATGCTGAAATTGTTTTAGACTTTTTTCTTAGATAAAGTATATAAGCAGTAAAGCCTTAATAACATGAATCTGACTTAATTTTTTTTTTAAATTCTGTTTTAATATTCTATGTATGTAATGTTATTTTACATGTCTATACTAAACATATGAAAGTATTGAAATAAACATATGAAAGTATTGAAAATCCATTAAAATTTATTTTCAACTGAAGTTTTTTCACATTTTTTAAAAAGTTTCTGTGCTAAAAATTACTTATGTTTAAAATTGACAACATGTATGGCAATAAAATTGTGTTAAGCAGTTCTGATTATACTATATATCTGCTGTTTTATTCTGTTATTTATTTTTTATTATTCATAATTAACAGAATGTTTCTTAATTTTAGTCAGGTATTATTGTCTGTACATGAAGTGCTCATTTATTGTTTTATATAAATCTGTAAATTATACATTTTAAGAGAGGGTGGACCTCAACCAGTGCTGTTTATGCTGAGAAACATATAATAATTTATTATATGATAAATTAAAAGAGAATGAAACCTTTAACAAAAGTTCACAACAGTAAATTTTGTTGATTTTTGATATCTAAATTCCTTTTTGTAGAATTTTTTTTTTTTTTTGGGGGGGGGACATATTTGCCTTACAAAGTTGATCAATATTGATATCAATTCCATTACCCCTCCCCAATCCATTTTTTTAAAATTATAGAAATATATGTATACTGAGTATAGTGGATCCTCACAAAGAAACAAATTAAACTTTATTATTTTGATGTTCACTTTGGCTCTGATTTTATTTAAGATTTATTACACTCTGCATCAGTTAATCTCAGGTGGCTAATGTTTATTGCAATTTTAGTGGTTTTATTTTCCTTCGGTTGCTGTGCCCTGCCATTTTAAATCCTCGTCAGTTCAATCTAATTAATGGTAAGTATATTGAAAATATAATGATTGATTTACATTATTTCTGTTGATAGGTTTTTTTTGTTATATATAATAATTTTGTGTTAATCTCACCTTAGACACTCCTTCTGAAATTGCTGCTCGAAGTCTGATCTTAGTGGCAAAGTGCTTACAAAACCTCGCTAATTTAGTTGAATTTGGGGCCAAGGTAAAACATTGTTCCGAATATTATATCAAACAATGTAAAGTGTCATTACAGTATTACTCCTCTTTTATACTTGTCAAGGGACTGGAGGAATACTGGTGTAAACTGGGGGAAAGTTTAAATATTGAGCCACTTGTTTTGGTAAAACTGCTCTAGAAATCTAAGAGAACTAACAAAAACTTTTGTAAATTATGGGAATGCCAAGGACAAGAACATAAATGTGGGGTAATACTGTAGATGAGAATTATTGAAGAGCTGTTTGTGTGCAGTATGATGTCCACATTAATTTCTTTGCATTTATTTATATTTTTAAAATTTTCCTTATGTACTTAAAAACAAGTTTGGTTCAAATTAAAACTAAATCTTATTTTCAGCACTGCATTTAAAATTTTCATTCTCCATATTCTTTACATTATTAAATTTTTGAAAAAGTCCCGATTTTTGATCAAGTCGAACAGAATTTATATGATTTTGTCTCGGGAAGAACAATTGTTTTTGAAATCGCTCTTTTCATCTATTTTAAACCTTTTTGGTCTAGAGATATGCTATTTGTTTTGTTTCTACAAAAACATAGCCTTAAATTATTTTTGCAAGGTATCCGAACACGTTCGGAGCACTTTTTTCTTAAATTGTGAAATAGAAACACCAAAATATGTTTTTTAGATTCGAATTTAGTAAAGATTAATATTAGCGTATGATTTTTGAGTATAAATTATTATAAATTTACAAAATTCTTGAATTTCTGCTGCTTTTTAGAGGAAATTTCCCAAAACTTCAAACATGCTACAGGTCAAACTTTTGTAATAATTCAAATTAAACTAATACTAAAATAAAATACATACTATGGACTAGTGCTTGTACTAGAATCTTAACATTCCTTGGATAAATAAAAATTTTAGAGATAATCGAACAATCATTATAAGATTTTCAGCAAATTTTCTACGTCATTTTTCAAATAAAAGACCATAATTTAAAAAATATTGTTACAATATACATTATTCTAGTACATTCACTAGAGAAACATTTGAAGAAAGTGTTCACAAAATTTCAGAACAATCCAACGATAATATCTCGAGTTATCATGTTTGAAGTTTGAAAAATATGCATAAAATCTAATTTTAAGAAAAATCAAATTTTAGTTTTTCCACGCGCTCAAATTATGTATCTAAACTTTAATAAAAATTCCTAAAAATATACTGACATCGTATTAGCTTGCAAAAAAGGAGTTTAAAAGAATTTTTGACAGGTGTCTGTCCCTTTAAATGACAACTTCCAGTTAATTAAACGCCCACTTCCAGTTTTCGGTTTGTTATAAAACAATTAATATCTCATCTTCTAATTAATGTACCGACAAAAGTAAATATGTTTTAGAAAGGTAAATGAATGAACTATCGAAAACATCAAAAATTAAAAAAATGGAATTTTGGTCGAAAATCGACTTTCGAACGTGTTCGGATACCTCTTTTTGTTTTCTTTGTTTGTCACGAAAGTATTTAAAATTGAGAATGTCATACAAAAAATATTGTAAGCTGTTCCAATTCTCTGCATATTTTTGTAGGAGCCGTGGATGGAAGTGATTAATCCTTTCATTTTGAAAAACAAAAATAGAATGATAAAGTTCCTCGATGACATATCGGTAAGTTTAACCTCTTATGATTTCCAGTATATATATATATTAATTTGTTTGTGTAGGTTCTTACAAGCTTAATTATTTCTGTAGAATGTTCCAGAAAGACCTGAGCCTGAAGAGACATTTTCTGGTGATCCTGCTCGTGACTTAGCTACAATTCACCATATTTGTGCTACTCTTAAAGAGGAATTGCAGAATTTGAATCAACATAAGGTTAGTTGCAATTGTACTGTGCTTTCACTTTATGATTCAAAGATATCTCTGTCTCATGGACATAATAATTTGAAAATGCGTAATGGATATCATTTTTGCATAATTAAAAATTTATAAATATATAGGTGATAAATTTGGTTGTATTGCTTCGATTCATTTATATGAAATTTATATTTGTATTTGATTGGTGTAACATTTTATATGCTTTTAGATACGTATTAGTAAAAGATATTTTTAAGCAAGTGTATTTCAATCTAGACAGTAAGTAATATTACAGTTCTGCAACTTAGCAATAATAATAATTAAAAAAAAAAAAAAGATTGCTTGCACATTTAGATTGTTTCTGATTGCATAGTTAAACCTGAAAGTTATAGTGTCCATTCCACTTATGTTCTTATTCTTTTTCAGCCAATACTGAAAAAGCTGATAACAGTCACAGATATGCTTTCCAAACATAAACAGCACTATACCGAGATGCTGAGATAGTATTTCAGAGAAAAGAACTGCATATTTGTTAGTTGGAATAGATCTGAGGAGCAGCCGCCGGCTAAACTGCATAATTTAGGATCGCAGTTTCAGGAGCCGTTTAGTTCCCTTTTTATCTGGCATCATGTGACCAATTATGCCAGCAGGTTCTGGCTCAAAGAGAAGTACACACGAATGATGATTATTTCCTATCAAGCCCAGCTTCTCCATTTGCCTCTTGCCAAAGGATATAGACTGGTTATTCAAAAGAAAATAAATAAATAAAAGAGCTTGCAAATTCCTTACATTGGTATATTAAAGACTACATGTAAGTAATGCATTAGCTCTTTCTCTTGGTGCTGTGTTGTGAAAAGCTGTGGTCAATTTTCGACTTCCAATATCGAGCCCTGTACGAGACAGAATCGCATTTTTTATATTGCCTTTCAAGTGGCCATTATTTAACTTAGTCATGTTATTAAACAAAAGCATTTAAATACATATTATCCCACCAGATACCAGGTGATAACTCAGGTAAAGGGCATATTTCTATGTGAAATAATTGCAGTTTTTTTTTCTATTTACTGCTTTCTTTATACAAAAAAATTAATCTATTTATTTTTAAATTTGATCTTTCACTTTAGAAAAGTATAAACAACTTTTAGTTTTCTTTGTGTATGTCACAGTTATAAAAATTGTAGTTTATACCTTTGTTAAATAGAGTGAAGCCTCTTGTCAATGATTTTGATGGAAACACTTAATATCAGTATTTTCCTTTTATTCATTTATTTATATTGAAAAAAGAAAAGATTTAGTTTGATTTTTGTGCTGTATTATACTTGTTTGGAACAGCCCCAATGAATTTTTTAGAATATTCTCACCTACCCATTCTCCATTGCTAATGACTGTGGTTACTTGTCTCAATTTTTAAATTATAGAAGCTATTTTTTTTTCTTATTTTAAAAGTGTTTAATATCTAATTTTATAGCTATTGTGCTTCATTTAATGAAGAAATATTTCTATCTGAAATATTATGCTGTAATAAATACATTAAAATTTAAAGTGGCAAACAAATAGAATTGTTATGTCAGTTATATAAATAAAAATAATGCTATAAACACTACTACTTATTATATCCAATATGTAGAAAAATTAACAAAAAAACCCAAATAAATTCATCTTTTTTCATGAGAGTTTTAAGTACATTTCTCGCATTTACTTTTCCAGTTACCGCTTTACAGTTTGTGTTTTTGTAAGTTCCATTTCTGCATTCTAAGTTAACTGCATGCAAAATTTAAATAAAATCAAATAAATGCATAAGATTAATAATTAATACTAAACTGTCAAAATTAATAAGTGAAAGTGTTCTGTGTATATTGCTTAAAACTATTTCGGAAACTTACTTTCTTTTGACGGATATACAGAATTACATATTTGATGTTTTTTAAAACCAGAATTTGTAAAAAAAATGAAGCTATTAGGATATTCAAAAAAAAAGTAAAAAGAACATTTTTAATTTCTTTGCCAGTAATTACATTTTTTTAATGAATCTCAAATTTATCAAGAGTAATTTGCATCTTACAAAATCTTCCAAGCAGCTGAACATGTATTAAGATGGGACATCATTGTGATCACAAACTTGGCAAATGTGATTATTCTTTCATAAAACATTTTGCATGATGTGACGTTATCAAGACTCATTTAAATTCTTGCAACTCTGACTTTATAAAAATAATTTTTTTTATATCATTGTGGTGATTATAAATCTTGTTATTTAATTACCTTCTTTAATGAAATGATATGAGGCCATTTAATATTCTAAAATACTATTATTTTATTATTCAAAATCAGCGTGATTAGTTTAAAATAATTATTTATCCTTTTAAATCTTCTTCTTTTTATGAAAAGAATTCTAATCTGTTCATAAAATAATCATTTTTAGACTCTTCATGTGTCTTTTAACAGAAAATGTCTTTTATTTGCAGCAAATAAAATATATTCATAATACTAAAATAATGCTTCTACCGTATGGCATTTTCTAATTTGAAGCAGTCACTATAACGCATTTTTATGTTTTGTATATTATTTAATTTATCCATTTTAGAGTGCTTTCTTTGTTTCACTCCTTTCCACAATGTTTTTTAATCACTTTGGTTAATCTGTGTTAAGAAATGCACTCATATTTCGAATTAATGGGCAAGAGGTTTCACAATATATGAAATAGTTTCAAAATTAATTTTGATTCTACTTTTGGTTAAATTATTATCCATTTTTTCTATCTGTGTTGTGAATTTTAGAATTTATTGAATTAAGCCCTGAATTATTTTAACAAAAGTTTGTGCAAAATTTGGAAATCAACCCTATGAGTTTATTTTCCTTTTACAACTTTTGAAATACTTAAGTTGACTTTGATGGGATAGTGAAATCAATTTTGTCATATTCTGTATAAAATGTACCATTAATCATTCACTTTATCAAAAGTAATTTCTTGAGTCATTTTGATTTTTTTTCGGAAATCATTAATAAATTGAACTTGTGATATTTTTTTAGTGGATATGTTGATGCAGATTGTGTAATTTTCATTGTAAATAATTTTTAATCAAATGTCAATAGAAATGTTTTAAATTAAAATTCCAGAAGTAAATTTTTCTCCCCCTTTAAACAGAGATAACAATATCAGAAATAAATGCTTCCACAAAAACATATTTAATCCTGTTTTCAGTTCTACACAGTTGAAACATTCCAAAGGAACATGTAAAGAGTATGGTTCTTTTATTCCAAATAGTAATTTATTAGTAAGATATTGCTTTGTACCTTTTTCTGTATTAAGTGGTGAAATGTCCATGCGTCAATAGAATACAAGATTTTATCAACATTCAGGCATTTTCTTCCTGAATTTTTTTCCCTTTTTCAAATTTTATAATGATGACTGTAGTTGAATATTTCTTCAAGTAATAGTATATTGATTATGAATTTTACTGAAAATTTTTCAATATTTATGTAAGGTATTTAAATTGTTCCCTTTCCCTGATGAATCAAGTTTGATAATTGCTTTTGTTTGATATCTCATCAGCTAATTATTTATAATCCATGTATGCAATAAATATTTCATCTAGCATTATACTGTTTTATTTCAAATGTAATTTAAAAAAAACATTGCTCAAAATAAGCGCACCACCTGATTGTGTAAAACCATGCAAAGGATCCGTTCAGTGCAGGGCTCTTTCCATTTCTAGATGTAAATATTTTTTTCTTTGCCAAACAGTGTAAACTTATAGGGGTTGCCTTAAAAAATTAATAACATGAATCCACTGGAGTCGTAACAAATGACCTGATTTCTTAAACAGTTTTGTATTAATTACTTCTAGAACAAAATTTTTAATTAGTTTTCAATTTTTTTTTCTTTTGAACAATTGTGTACTGTGTTAGTAGATTTAAAACACATTTTTCTTTTGTAAAGCATTAAATGTGCTTTAGCAGTGAGCATATGGCAACCCTTTTTCTGGCTGAATTTTAACACATGAACCTTTAAACTTCACTGACTCAAAATAGTTGCTTAAAACATAAAAAGAAGTGGCTTATTCTCAGAGTGTTCTGCACATTTCTTAATATTAATCTTCATGTTTTAGGATCCATTTTTTTAAGTTAAGATGTGAAATATTTCTGGTAACTTTATAAGAATATATAAAAATGTGTATATATTGTATGACAGAAGATATTGTTATATAGACAATTGTATTCCAGTCATTACTCGAAGCCTCTCTTTTCAGCTCTGCAGAAACATTTATAAATGATTTGAAATTATATGACGCATGATCTCTAATTTGTGATTGTGGATCATTTATTGTCAATAGGCATTTTGTAACATGTGCATGTTTTATGTGAATAAATCATGAAATGGTTGTTTTTCTTCTGAACAGAAAAATCACTCTTTATAATTGCATTTATATTTCAAAATCTTGTACAAATATTTATAAGCAATAAAGGTCAAATGTTTAAATATTAAAAATAGGATGAAATGAGTTAAAGGAACATCTTGGATGTCCAACAGCACAATATCTTACTGTATTTTAACTAAAATAATTCAAAATTATTGAATTGCATTACCTTGTTATTCGATAGTAAGTAACCATAAATGATGCTTTATTTTCTAGTCTACTTATATATAACTTCACATGTTTCTTTAATTAAACTGTTTTCTGAACCTATGTGAAGATTGTTGCTTGTTTTAGCATTTAATTAAAAAAAATACTTAAAATCTCTGTGTTGATTATTCCTTTCATGTGTTGTTCCATTAATAATCGAGTTGGTAAATCAATACATATTGCAGTAGAAATACAAGGATTTTCACATTTTAATTAGAGAAGAATTTTTAAGGTCCAATCCAGCATTCTATATTAGTTATTCAGGATTCCCATGGTCCTTTAAAATCCTTGAATTTTATTTGCCATACTCGGAGCCCCGGAAAAGTACTTGATTTTTTGTTGGGTCCTTGAAAAGTTAGGGAAGTTGCTTCATTATTTTTGTTGGGTCCTTGAAAAGTTGGTGAAAAGGGTCTTGCTATGGGAATGCTGTCAGTTACCATTCTTTTCTCTTCCTTTAGTTCGGAGGAACTGAGAGAGGTGGAAAAAAAGGCTGTTGTTATGTTAACGCTGTCGATCACCAAACTTTCCTCTCTGTGTAGTTTGGGGGGGGGGGGGTCTGGCAAAAAAGGATAGGTTTCCCTACGACCCGGGGGTCACGTATGAGGACAGCTCTTGTTTCAAAGCCAGGATGGCCAGTTGACTGGGAAACCGGGAATGTCAAAGAATTCCTTGAGATCCGGAAATTGCAGAGAAATTTATTGTAAAACTGGAATTTTTTTTTTTATTTTGATCATTCTTATAAGACAAAACAATATTCGCTGGTCTTTTATCGTAAGCGATATATAACAGCTTGAATATCTAAAAAGACAAAATCAATAATAGAAGCAATTTAATTGGTGTACGTAAAGTGCTGCATCATCCAGGAAAAATTGCGAAGTACAAAGATATAAATAAGAATCAATATAATACGAATCAAGGGAAGTTTTAATTGGGAGAGTTAAAAATACAAAGATAATAAACAAAGATGAGGAATAAGAATTTGGTGGATGATGTCATCAGAGGTCATTCATCCATGCAGATTCAAAACGAGACTAGATTTTCTGTAGAGGAAAAAGACAGTAAGGTCTAAATTTAATAAGAATTTTCCTTTAAGGCCTGAACCCACTCCGGAATAAATTGGAATGAAAACAATATATAACGGCGATAGCTACCAAAGAAAATTGGTCATTTACTGACAAACAGAAACGGAGGCCATCAACGTTTCTGTGCACATGCCAGGCAGCAGAATGTTTACCTTTAAACTTCGGCTATGAACAGAATTTCGTTCCCTTTATAAGTTAAATTAGATGCTCAGTTGTACTCAAATGTGGAAGTCGCACAGGAATTTGTCTTCGTGCGAAACGGATTCAGACAACTTGTGAGGTCGTAAATTTTTCTTCATCTGTCTATAACAAATTACATTGGATACTGTTTGCTTCTTTGATGATTTAATATCAAAAAGGAGTTATACCAGAATTAATTCATTTTTCTCCATTTCTTGGAGATCTTTTTGGTGAATTATTGCAATACCTGACATTATTAATATTTTGAGTCAGCAATTTTTTTTGTCAATCTTTTGTATTCTTTTTTTTTGTTATGAATACGGATCATTTTGATAAATTATGGGATCTTCAAGGTATTGGATGGAAATTATCTATTGTAGAAACGAGCGATTTTCTTTTTCGTATGTATGCATGCATGTTCAGTTTTTGTTCTTTATGTACTCCTAAATGGTTTGACTTACAATTAAATTTGGTCAAGTGATGGATTTAGTGTAAGAGGGAGTTCACGCCATAAAATTTTAACAAAATTTTAATTGATTTTTATTTAATTTTAAGTAGTAAATTCTTGCGTTTTTGGACCATTTTTACGAATTTTCTTTCCCCCCCGTTATTATTTATACATGTGCGAGAAGAAAAGTTATGCTTCTGGTATTTTAATTTATTATTTCGTCTTTTGATGTTTTGTTTCTCTTTGAGCCGATTTTTATTCTTTTTGAGCCATATTGAAAAAAGTTGGTTGGAATCAAAAGTTTAATTTTTTTCTATAATGAAGAAATATTCTTCCGTGTTTTAATATGTAAACATTGGGGGAAAAATCGTTATCTTGCCTTTTTCATTCTTTTAATTTTTTGCAATGGATATTTTTATTAAGATTTTACTTAGCTAAGTTTATATTTTTAATCAGGAATGCAAAGCTCTTGTTACAAAACAGAAGGTTTGTAGCTTTTTTAAAGAACCAATGGTAATGGGTTTTCTGTCTTTGTTGATGTCATAGAGGCCCCTTTGAAGAAATGGATTCTAAAATGGAAGGGGTCGGTTCCATTTGCCGAAGATCAACATACAAACCTTTTTGAGGGACTATTTTGCACATTTTCAACAAACCTTCAGTCTTTTTCTGTCATTTTGAGTTGTTTCTTTGAGGGCTACTAGTATGAGTCACGCAGGAAAAGGGAGGCCTTCACCTTTGAAAATTCTGCAACATGTTTTCCAAACAAAAAAAATTATGGAAGTGTGAAAAATATATTAAGTAATAATTTAATTAAGATAACTAATAAGTTTTAAAATTAATTTTAGGCTACAGATTTCTTGAGTGTCAGTTATTTTCCAAAAGTTTTTGTTCCTGTTTGGAAAAAATCCTACGGGTGCCTATGGTATACAATTTTTACTTATATTAGTTCTTATTAATAAAACTTTTTTCTTTTTCAACATTCATAGATGATTAATATAAGTGGTTTGATTACTAAAATTGAACATAAAAGAGCAAGGGATGCCAGATTATACATGTTTTTTTACTCTTGATTATGGCAAATAGTCGGGTAAATTTTTGTACTTCGTTCACACAAACTGGCTATTCAGTTAGTAGATAAATAAATATATGGCAAAAATTTTAAAGGGTCATCGTAATTGGTTGAGCATTGGTTTCTGCACTGCAGACAAGCTAGCTGAAAAGGCTGATATTTTCAATCTATTGCAGAATCCAGCTTCAAGAAAACAGCCAAAGAAAAGGCTAATGAAGTCAAAATGATCAATGAAAAAATTGAGGCTTTGACAGAACAACTGAAAATGTAAATTTAAAATATTTTGAAGTTTATTTATTTAAATGTAAATAAAGGTTTTTTTTATTTGTACCTGTCTCTTGCTTCCCCCCCTTCATTCCCAAGCAATGGTCAAAAGTAAGATTAGTGGTTCTTGGGCTAAAATTTTTTTAATGAATTTTGTTTCAGCTAATGTGTTTGTGAATTGAGCACCAAGTAATGCTTAGTAGTAGTTTGTGAAAAATTAGCATCTAGTAGTAGTACATTGTGGCTAATAGTAAGGGTGCTTGAATTGTGATCTCGAAACTCACTTTGCACTATAAGTTTTGGTTTACTAACTGCAAGGTGAGCAAAACATGTGCTCTTGATACTCTTCACTTAAGCATCTAAAAGTCATAAATAAAAAAGTGATGATGATAAGTGATTGAATGATAAAGTTGAAAATATTTGATTTAAATTTGTCCTTTGTATTTTTGTGTTCTAAAATATGTAATTTTATGGTCCTTGAATTTTTTAAAAAAGGTTCTTGAATTTTTTTTTCTTCAATAAGAGTGGGAACCCTGTTATTGAGTTTCTCCCACCCTTCCTCATAAAAATGTTTCCATTTTGATGTTGTACCAGTCTTACTGTTAAGATCTACAATTAGATACTTCTGTTCTGGGGAGAGAAAAAGTAAGGAGATTAACATGTTTATGTCCACATTAAAATAATCTGAATTTCTAAGCAACTCACAAATTTTGAGGGAAATCCATTTGTCTCATATTAACATCCTGCAGGTATAATTTTGGCTTTTGTGAGATTAATAGTCGTAATTAGTGGTTACATTTATTATAGCAATTTTTTTGAGAAATAAATACCATGCTTTTCTTTAATTGAGAATTAATTTGCTTACTTTTCCCTTTATCCCAAAACTTTGCGAAATATCCTTCAAATATAAACATTTATTTATATTAGGTAATGGTTTCTAAGTGTAAGAAGAGTCCAGAAGTCCAAATCATATTGCTTCCATTTCAAATTTGAATCTGTAATCAAGTATTTTCCATATTTTTATTATATCCATAAAGATTACTTTAAAACTTAGCCATGATTAACTTCAGATGTAGATTTAAAAATACACATCTTGGTTCAACAGCAACCAAAAGCAAAATGGGGCAGATTATCACTTTCATTTCCTGAGGGGGGAATGGAATATATTAGCAACCAAGCATGCATGATTATAAGATAGAGAAACACTAAGTTTACCTTTTTCACAAATGTTCAATACAAGTAACCTTCATTACTCTGGAAATGTCCTATCAGTTCTTGCTGTTTGTTTGTGAGCATATTCATGTTGATCAAACCAAGTGCAATGCAACTAGTGGCCGTTTTCTGGTATTCTCGATGAAAATTTTGTAGTATTTGAACAATGGAATGTATTTCATAAAATTACAGACACTTTGTTTTTTTCACCAATGTTATACATTTCCATCCGAACAAGAACACAGAAAGAATGATGAACTACATCTCACTTTAATATGAACTTGAAACAACAAGGGAATACTACTAATCTACTACTGAACCGATACCTTTCAATTAATATATCACAAATTATTCTGTTATGAAACTTCCCAACTCATTTGTGCCCACTCAGTACCTTGAATGTAGTGAAAAGTATAATCTCTCAGAAAATTTGACAATATGCACGAATTTCCCTTTCATATCTTAAAACTGTTTAGAATTTCATTTTATGGGGGGGGGGGGGAAAAAATTGGAGATTTTACGGCCAGGGTTGGCTGAAAAAAAAAAACCTTTGCAATGGGCAGTCATGTCAGGGGAAATGTAAATTCTAGCGAAAAATTCAGTGTCTTCATTACAACTTGTATAGAGGATAGTGTTGCATCTAGTATTATATATTGCTATTCAATTCTTTGTTAGATATCAATTTTTATATAAATATTAAAGGACCATAAATTTAATTTCTGAATTTTGTTGACTACTGATAAACAATTAAATTCCTAATATTAATTATCGCCTCTAGAAATTTTTCACCCTTTATATCCAGCCTGTACTTTACCACTTAAAACACATAGAAAAAAAAAGTACTAAACTTTCTTTCCCCAGCTAGTGCATTATTCAATAATAAAACAAAATACATCATAAATAACTGTAATGATTTTAATAAAGGAACAGGAATTATACAAATTGCTAAAAACACTGAATAATGAAAAGGCACATGGAGATCAGTTTATAAAACCAAAAAATGTCACTTCACGCAGCTCCAATAATTCTCTGTTGAATCACTTTCTTTTTCTTATCATAAAGGAAATTGTGTGCATTAAATATATCACTTCCATAAAATGGCATCAGATTGTGTATGTTTATTTGTCGAGCCTAGGGAAAAAAAATATTTAAATACAGGTCTTTCAGAGTAAAATTAACTATTAATTTATAATTATGAAGACAAATATATTGCAACAGTGAAAGACTTTTTGTACATAGCTTTAACAAATAAATTTTTATAAATAGATTATTTTGGCTTTAGTTAATATTCATAAAGTATCATATATTATTAATTTAAGTCTTTATATTTTTAGAGAAGTAAGCCAGAGTACATGGAGAGGAAACATAGAAATAACTGAGCTATTAAAATAATCTATATTTTCTAAATATTATCAGTTTTTAATAATGCTATTGGCAAGATGAAATATTTTCATTATAAAAAAATTATTTTTTCATAATCCCTATAATCTATATTATGACTAATATTGATATTTCTTCTATTAAATATTACCTTTTCTTGCAACTCCTTTTCAGGAACTTCTACAGTTTCAATATCGGTAGTGAATCTGCTTCGAAGGTAAGCAATCTGCTCTTGAATCAATTGTTTCAAAACGTACAAAAGCAGTTCATTGTTGTCACGTTTATAGGTCAGGTACCTTGAAAATGTCTGCAAATAGAGGCACAAAAATATTTTGTAGAAAGTTTTTAAAACTTAAATGAAAATCAAAATGATAGGGGGAGATTTTGTTTAAAAAATATTGTTATATTATGGAAATTTAGCTAATTTTTAAAAGTATTTATTGCAATTTAAGTAATTTCTTCTTTATTTAAAACATCACATGCTTTATATTAAATAACATTCATTTGAGAGAAAAGTAGAAAAAATTCTTTGCAAAAGCTAATTAAAATGTTGGTTTGAAAAACTGAAAATGGTCAAAACATATTAATGCAAAATATACCTTTTTCATAGTTTTCATAACACTGAATTTCTGTGTATCAATGAAACTCTCCAACATAACTCTTATGGCCATGTTAACATCATCCTCATGCACATAGTCACGTAAATGCATTCTTGCATGAGCTTCAGCCATTCTGATCATCGATTCAATATGTCTGACTGTTACTGGAACACTACCTGTAGCCTAGATAACAGAATGGTAAAAATAAATACTTTTCAAAATTTTTATAAATGTAAAAGAAATTGCTAGTGTTTGTGGAATATAAAGGAAAATTAAAGCACAAGCAATTTATGTGATTTTGACAAATCAATAGCAGCATTCAAAATAAAAACACTTGTTTGTAATGTGGACAGTAGGGTGGATCGAAAAGTATAGGAAAAAAAATTTTGTTGTTGAAATTATTTTTGGCATGGGGTGGGAAAGTTGTGTCTTAGGTATATTAGTTCACATATTTTTTTTTTTTTTTATTGAAATCCATTCATATCTTTCAGTGTCCCAAAAATATTTAAAATTGTTTTTTTTTTTTTTTGGAAATTTATAACAAAATTTTTCAAAATTTCCTTTAAAGGCGGATAAGAAAGCTTTGTTTTGGGTATATTAGTTGACTTTTTTTTTTTATTAAAATTCATTCATATGTTCTTGGTAAGCACCCCCAAAAAAAAGTTAAAATTGAATTTTTACAAATATCTGTTAAAATTATTGAATTAATGAAAATATTTGAAAAATTTGCAGATTATTCACTATTAAAGTATAAACTAATAATTATAATTTTATAATAATACCAGTATAAATTTAATGATCAAACAATAAAATCACAAAACTAAAAAAAAGTGAACTTACATCATAGATTTTTAATTCTATTAGCTTGAAGATTTACATATTTCTAAAGATTGTAATCATTTTTAGTATTATAATGCTTGATAAGACTTGTTGATTGTAGCCTTTTCAATATGAAGCTGTGTATCTTCTCTTCTCCATATGTACTGGTCAAAATCTTTTAACTTTTGTATGTTTTTTTTTATTCTTTTAATTAAAAAGTATGCAGATTTAATATTATCTTTTACAGGATACAGTTGCACCATGACATTTTTTTAATTTGATGCAATTTAAAATCTTAGTTTCGGCACAGTATAGTCAACATGACAGCTCTTGCACCATTAAAGTCAAACTTTAAATTGGACTAGATTTTCTTTAATTCTTGATTTCTAAAAATATTTTATAGAAATTTATGAAAAGAGAATTTTTTTCTTTCAGAATAAGATTTTAAAGTTCTTATTTGCGATTTGATAGAAAAAATGTATACATTTGATTCTAGTACATACCATACTTTCCCTACGCAGTTCACTATATAATTTTGCTACTTTATCCTGATCCATCTGATGTAGCTTAGGATGTACTTTTTCTCTTGAATAAATTATGTACTTTCGAAGTAAATCTTGAGGTATTTTTTCAATTCCAGCCATGAGAGGATCCTCCTGAAAAGATATAAATTTATATATTTAAAATGAGCAATACTTTAGCTTGTGAACCAAATTTTAGTTATTCAATAGAAATTTTGAGCACAAAATTAAATCAACAGATAACAAATATAAACAGACATGACACAGGCTTGGAACAAAAAAAGTCGAACTTCATAAATACGGAATCGTATCAAATGTAAACACCGAGAAGTAAAATAAGTAGGATTAATTGAACAATAAATGTATAAATTTATACAAAAAGTGCTTGATATTAAAAATATTGTAGAATTATTATTTAAAAGAAAATTAATGGGTGAAAAATGAATTACGTATAAAGTTTTGTTAAAATAAAAACTATAGTAAAAATTATCTCACTAAAAAATATGGCCATGTAAAAACTTTTTTTAATTATACATAATTATTAAGACTTTTGTTTCTCATTTTTTGAGCTAACAGTTCAAGCTTTCCTTCATGCTTCAGTCTGCTATTTTCCTCCATTTTCTAAATTTTGCTCTCTTTCTTTGATTGGGGTTTTTTTCTTTTTTCTCATAGCTATTTTCTTACTATCAAGTTCCTCCTAGTACCATTTGCCTGATGACCTTAAATTTTTGCACGTTACTATCAATAGCATCACGCAAAAAATCTTTTTCTAAATTATTCAAAAGAAGACTGCTTTTTGCTCATCATTTTTTATTTAACACTCTAAATTGAAGAATATGTTTCAATATACATTCTTCCTAATCTTTTATCTATCAAATCTGACATTATTTTGAATGTGCACACGGCGCACAGTTTTTATTTGGGTACTATTCACGTCTTTTGTGAACACACCACCATCCCCTCCCCCAACGCATTACCAAAACTTTTAATGCAGATTTACATCGATCCCAAGAATGACAAAAATCGATGCCGAAAACGCTGAAATCCACGCTTCTGCACAAATGTGTCATGACTGTGTTGATAGACAAACGTTAAGGAACGAAAACTAACAAAAATGAAATAACTAACGAAAATGAAGAAGGGAATGTTAAAAAGAACGCAAAAATAAAATGGCTTCCTTCATGGACAGCTAACAATTTTTTCTCACGAAATTCGGATCAGAAGAAATTCGTGGATGATTTTCTTTCATCCAATCAGAATGGAATGAATTCTGATTGGATGGAACGAAAGACGATTGGACAAAACGAGAAAGAAAAGAAGAGGCATTCCTCCCAATGCTAAACTTTGACCCCAAAGCGCGGCAAAACGTCGATACATAACTCGGACGCTGCCTAAAACATTAACAAGAATTTTAATGCAGATTTGCATCGATCCCAAGAATGATTAAATTCGATGCCGAAAAATCAGAAATCCGTGTTTCTGCGGAAATGTGTCATGTCTGTATAAATTATTTTTTAAAAATAGAAATTCTTTATTAATCATTTTAATCAAAGGCTGAATTTTCAACTTTTGCTTTTAATTAAGATGAATAAAATTTCACTACTAAATTTTTAAAAAATTAAACACTGTCTAAGAAATTCACCATTGTGTTTGCTATTTAAATTGTATTTGTACACTATAAGAAATCTCAGCAGAAATTTCCTATAAGTAAATAGCAAAACTGGTTATGAATTTCCTAGAATTATTCAATCATCATCAAGAAGTGCAAGAAAACAATTCATTACAATTAAGAAAATAGTAAACTTGCTGAATACTCTGTATGAAAAATTTATTTTCAACCTTTTTTTTAAAATTTCCCATGTAGTTCACCGAATTAATTTCAAACTTCTGGACTTAAGTGCATATCATTTTAATCTAAATAATAATAACTAACCATTTCTGGTAATGTTGTCTTATCTTGATCTGCAAGGGCAGGATGGTGGTTAACATGGCTTTGAATGACAAACTTTGCCAATTGCTTGTCCTAAAATAAAATTTAAGAAGGTTCGATATAAAACTGAAAATTAAATATGATTTCCAGTTTTTACTATACAACAGAAATATAATAACAAACCTGAATAGGATCAACTTGATCTCTAACAATGCAAAGAATGTCAAATCGAGATAGAATGGGCTCTGTTAAGTCTACCTATAAAGTTTAATTTTGCAATTTAAAAGACAAACAATTTTTTAAATTTAAAAATAATAATCTACAATACATAAAATCTTCTGAGCACTTACATTTTCTGAGAAAGTCATTGATGGATCATAGCGTCCACCAATAGGATTAGAAGCTGCAATTACAGCACACCTTGCCTGCAAGGATGTCACTATACCAGCTTTAGAAATGGATATACTTTGTTGTTCCATAGCTTCATGAATGCTAGTTCGATCTTGATCATTCATCTGAAACAAAACATTTTGAATCATTCAGAAGATATTTTTTTCACAAACATTTTTAATAGTATAAAAATTATATAAAATAGTTGTGAAAATTGAAGAATGAAGTTTGGAAATTTTAATTTGTGGCATTCTTTTTTAAATTCAAGTGTTTTTAATTTCCCCGGCATACACATAAAAATTGTAATATTTCAGATTTTGTCAACACGAAATTTCATTCAAATTCCCCAATTTCCAATTAAACACTTGAACTTAAATTCTGATTAAACTTTGACTCTTATAAAATTTAATGATGACTATTTCATGCAAGAGTTAAAAATTGCCTTACATTTAACTAAATCTTAGAGAGCACACAAATAGCAGTTCTTTTCTGGAAAACTCCCAAACAATATACAGACATGACACAGGCTTTGAACAAAAAAAAGCTGAACTTCACAAATAATGAATAATGCCAAACATAAATACCGAGAAGTAAAATAAGTATGATTAATCAAACAATAAAATAAATAAATTTAATACAAAAAGTGTTTAAGATATTAAAAATATTGTAGAATTATTATATAATAGAAAATTAAGAATGATGAAATCTGATGCCAAAGAAGCTGAAATCCACATTTCTGCAGAAATGTGTCATGTCTGAATATAACTGCAATTAAATATGAAGACTACCTTTATTCACAGAATTTCAGGCCAAACTCAACTGATACCTTAAAGAAAGAAATAACAAAAAATTTAAACTGGCTGACTTGAATCATTTGTGCAAAGAGTTTTCTATCCAAAGTACAACTTTGAATGCTCGACTTTTCACTAATAACTATCAATAAGAGACATGTCACTACATTGGGAATATTTATCTCTTAATTTTGATTATTTCCAGTTCCAAATGATACAGTACCTTATCAAACTCATCAATAATGCAGACACCTTTATCTGCAAGAACCAAAGCACCAGCTTCCAATGTCCATTCTTTAGTCACAGGGCTTCGTTGTACGTATGCTGTTAAGCCAACAGCTGATGCACCCTGACCTGTAGTATAAACAGCTCTTGGAGCAATTTTTTCTGTGTATTTCAAAAATTGTGATTTGGCTGTTCCAGGATCACCACATATTAAGATATTGATGTCTCCTCGCACTCTGTGTTTCTGACCTAAAACATAAAGAATTAAATTATAGAAAAAGATGTATAAAAACAGATTAGGTCACAACATAACTGAAGTTTATAAATCCAAAGAAAATAGGTTTGCAAGAGAGATGGTTAACAAATGATTTAATGTGAATGCAGTAATTTAAAATCAGATTTCATCATGAACAATGGCTTTTTATTTGAACTGCTAAAAAGTGTTATGGATACATTAGTAAAAGAATTTAATTACCTTTATTTTGTTTTAAATTAGATAATTATATATTTACACACAGTTCTGAATATTTTTTAAAAAATCATTCATATATACAACTATACTTTATTAAAAGAAGCAGAAATAGTTTTAATATCAGAAAATATTTACCTGGATTCTTTGATTCTCCTCCAAAGAGAGATAAGGCAATAGCTCTTTTTATTTCAGCATGTCCAAAAATTGAGGGTGCTATACTAGCAACTATCTACATACAAAAGAAACTATTAATCTTTAGTAATCTGAATTGAAATATGCATACAAAGAAGTACATATTTAAATTATTTTAAATAATAAAATTTATCTGCAAGATTAAATATGTTGCTCTAAAAATATGTAAATGTTATAAGTATTTAGAGTAAATAATTTTTTATTCAGCAATGATTTGCATTTACAACTTTAATTTTAAAATAGATGAAATCTTAAAACAGGAGGAAAGGAAGTGTAAATTATTACTAAGACTTCTGATCATAACCACAATCAATTTGCTCTAGGAAGTTTCAAAATTTATGACTGTATAGTGAGATTTCCCAGACATATCAAACACAATTTTTTTTAAATTGCAATTAAAATATTTAATTACCTTTCACAAGATTAGAAACTGATTAAAAATAAAATTTCATCATCTTAAATAGATATTGGAAAAACTGTGGGCAAAATAAAATAAGCATAACATTCATTCAACAAGTAATTAAATAACTAGAATATATACCCTTTCTCCAACTCTTTCATCCTTGGATAGAGCAATAATAGCTTTGATATCTTCATCTGTGAGACTCTGTGACACAATTTTATCTTTTTTGGCAATGTGGTTAGCTATGATGACAGTTGCAAACACTGGAAAACCATTAGCAGTATTTAGAGATCCATCGTAACTGTTGGAATATATCCCAGTCACTTCCTAGAATAGTAATATTTCATTATTTCGAAACTGAAATTTGCATTTAATATGCTTTGATCATCAACACGAAAAAATTTATAATTTTTATTATATAATATATTTTTATTATTATATTTTTATTATACAGTGAAACGTCGCAAATCCGGACCTTTTTCATTCCATAACCCCCTCCCAAGAAAAAAAAAAGAAAACATCCTAACTTTTATATAACAAATCGGCGCCCAGAGTCAACAGAAACCGGTCGTAACCATCTGGGGAGGGAAAGTATTTAACCACGTGTACAACGAAGGTATTGCGGGGGGAGGGGGTATTGTAACAAATTGCGGAGTTACAATACCTTCCTCCTTCCCCTCTTTAGCACTCAAAACGAACTAGTTCAGAATGTAAGAAATGTTAACAAATAAGATGCACGCACAACTTCCTTTCCCCTTCTCGCTCACAAAGAGGATTTGACCAGAACGAATGGAATATTGTAGAAATTCGCTGTTGTCTTTAATTCCGAACTAGCCCTCACGAATGTAGTACTTCTCTTATGCGAGTTGATGTATGTGGCCGGCAACCATATTCTATGAGGACGAAGCAAACATGGATAGCGATTTCAGATCTCTAAAGACAAAAAATTTTGAACTACTTGATTACGACAAGAAATTGCCGAATATGACGCCTTTTAAGTACTCCATTGCGACGATAAAGCTCCAACAGTGTGTCAGCTCACCGATGCCGAAATATGCAGTATAGTGTTGATGAACTCCAAAACTTCGGTATCCGATAGCGAAGAAGAAACACAAGCGGAAGATAAAATGTCAATTGACAGCTTAGTGGAAGTGTTGAACACCGCAATAAAAGGACTTGAGCAAAGAGACTTTATTTTGGAGTCGGACATAACAGCGATACATAAAATAAAAGAGAAGTTACTGAATCAAAAACCAAAATTAATGAAGCAACTCACTTTAAATGAAATATTTTGTAAAAATGTTAAAATTAATAAGAAATAATATTAATTATGTTTATAAATCAAAGAAAACAAGTAATAAATAAGTTTAAAAAAATTAAATTGAATTATGTGTTTTCTAAAGTTAAATTCACTTCTTAATATTGAAATGATCTAAGATCCGGAATTATCCCAAATCCGGAATTGCCGAAGTCCCGACGATTCCGGATTTGCGATGTTCAACTGTATAATGAAATGAGCAGTATTTTCCACACAACATATTTTTTGCTGCCTGAGAAGAAAACAAATTTCCTTTTGACAAGCCATATTTCTTAAAAATTTCTCATTCAGGAACAAAATTACTACTCAAGACCTACGGGGAAAAAAAAAACTTCGAAATATTCTGTTTATTGAATTATCCAGAAATTTGTTCAACTGGAACAGAAAACAGAAAAAAAATTGATGATTTATTTCATTAAATTGTGGACTTTATAAAATTTCTTCATAGAACAACTGAACTCTTGAACTGCAATCAAAAGATTCATTAGGAAAGGTGGAACAACTTTTGTCTAAACACACTTTATATATATATATATAAAAAAAATCATAAAAATTAATCATAACTATAAGCAATTCTATTAATATTTAGATAATATTATCATTTATTCAATATGTTTAAGTAATTATAGGTTCTCTGTTACTAGCAGTATCCTTAAAAAATTCTAGAACATTTTTAGCTACCCCCTTCAATTCGATCTAAATAAGAATAAAATAATTTATATTTTTTAATATAAGATTTAATAAAATAAAAATTAACAATCGGAAATAAAAACCTACATCCACATTCTTCTCATTCACACATTGCATTCAGTTAATCTTAATATAAATAAAAGTCATTGTGGGTATGTATGTATGTATGTGGCTATGTTCCACATCTCCTCCTAAACCAATGGACGGTTTTCAACCAAATTTTGTACACTTATTATTTAAGACAAGGGGAAGACACTTATGAACTTTTCTAAGTGCAAAAGTTAATTAAACAGGCAGTTAATTAGAAATTAACCGAAACCATTTTTCCACCGCAACTTCGGAGCAAATTGTCCGACAAAAAAATATTTTTATACCATCTTAAAGTTCAAATTTTTACCTTTTCAATGATACCGATTTTATTTCTGTGACATTTTCCCTTCAATTGTTATTAATTTTTAAAAGTTCCATAATTTTTAAATACGTGCAGACGATTTTGAAATAACGAAGATTTATAGCTACTCCGTTGCTAGGCAACGGTTAGACTTTGAACTAATTCACCTTTATTTCTGAAAATTTTGCTTATCTTTATTAATATCCATATAATATAATAAATGCGAAAGTGTGTCTGTCTGTTTAGTTACGCATTCACGGCAAAACTACCAATCCGATTTAGATGAAAACTGGCAGAGTTGTAGCTTGAAACCCAGGAACGGACATAGGGTGGGTGACATCATGTTTAGTTCATTATTTTTGATCACAGATAACAATTAAATAATTAACAAGCGATTTATGATGAAGATTACTACTTTATTTTTCAATCAACTGTCACGTGATAATTAAGGAATGCGTGAACAAAATGAAATGTCACGTGATCCTTCAGAAAAGCGCAAGCATTTGAAATGACTTATTTTTAAAGTCAAGCATCACGTGATCTTGCTGAGAAAAGAAATAAATAATTAATTTGTGGAATAATAACTGAAAAATAGGCGCCGGGACAGAAAACTAATGATAGATACGATATAGTTTCAAGAGTTTTTGGACTAAAATTTAAAAACTAAAGTTAATTATAACTAAAGGAAAATATCGTTCAATGTTTACTTAAAATAAGAGCCTAATTTAGTGGAAAGGTTTCCAAAATAATTCTTTAACGCACTTTTTATCGACATCCAAGATTTGTTTGGCTGTTAAATTTGTAACCAAACGATTTGGATAATCACTGGCGGTTAAATTCTAAACCAAATGATTTAGCTAATTACAATAGTTCCATTTCGCATTTTAATGCTTTAGAGCTTTTTTCAACCGATTTAAAAGAAAGGATTGAATAAATCCAATGAACACAGAATTCAATGTTTTGTTTACTAAAGAAAGAACTGATTTGAACTTGGCGCTTGATACAGTTGCCAAATAGATTTGGCGTTTGCTAGAGATTCAAACAGTGTATTAAGTTGGAACTTTTTCAAAATTGTTCACAGTACAGAGGAACTGATAAGCAAGGTGTATCCTTCCCTACAAGCTTATAAGAGGAATAGAGATTGTTTGTTGATTGGGTAATTTTGGCACTGACTAATGAAAGTTTAGGTCAGATAAATGAAAAAAAAATATATATATATATTCACAAATGGAGGGATGTATTACAGAATATCTATCTGTAGATACGGTAATGGGCAATAACAAGTAAAATCATATCCTGTAGAGTTCTTCAACCACATAGAATTGTCAAGGATACCTTCCAACAAGCTGAGATTAAAATTCGGTGTGCCGGAACTATTCATACGTAACCTTGATGTACCGAGACTGTGCAATGGCACACGGTTTCAATTTACACACTTAGGACCAAAAGTCGTGCTAGCTACTGATATAACTGGCATAGCGAGAGTGCTAAATTCTATGCATTCTGATAATACCAGTTCAAAAGGTAACAATTCCCTATAAAATTAGCATTTGCCAGGCTCAGGGTCAGACACTCAAAGGGGCAGGCGTACATTTGGAAAAATCATATTTTTCCATTGGTAACTATATGTGGCATGTCCGCGTGTGTCCAGCCTACTAAACCTATACATCGGTGCAAAAAACGTGAAACAGAAAACGTCGAATACAAAAGTGTGTTATCATATATAAACAATTTGCCTAACTGTAACTGCAGACACATATTACTTACACACATAACAGCATACACATATTACTTACACACATAACAGCATACACATATTACTTTCACACATAACAGCATACGCATATTACTTACACACATAACAGCATACGCATATTACTTACACACATAACAGCATACGCATATTACTTACACACATAACAGCATACACATATTACTTACACACATAACAGCATACACATTACACTCCTGCTAGTTGTCCAATTATGTATTATCAACCATCAGAACTTTTAATTTCCCCTTTTTACATATAACGAAACATTTACATTCGTGAATTTAAAAAAAGTAATTCAAATTCTTCGCGCATGAAGTCGCGGGTAACAGCTAGTTAATAGATAAAAATATCTATTTAATTTGCCAAAACTGACTACAATTAATTCATTTTCACGTAAATGAAGAATTAAAAAGAGTAAATAAAAAGAAAGTTCAACTTATTTAATCAATATTTATTTCAAACGAGTATACAGACATGACAAGTCTTGGAACAAAAAAAAAGCGGAACTTTATAAATAATGTATTGTGCCAAACATAAATATTGAGAAGTAAAATAAGTATGATTAATTGAACAATAAAATAAATAAATTTCTACAAAAAGTGCTTGAGATATTACAAATATTGTAGAATTATTATATAAAAGAAAATTAAAAAGGATAAAAACTGATGTTGAAAAAGCTGAAATAGGCGTTTCCGCAGAAATGTGTCATGTCCGAGTATATTAATAGTATGTAAATAAGTAATATAATTACCAATAAGAAAATTAAATTTTGATAATTTAACAACTTTAAAAATGTGATTTGTAGCAGTACTAGAATTTAGCCATTTATCTTAATTTGTTGTTTCTTTTGATTTAATTATTCAATATCTCCAAATATTTCCTTTTGAAATATAAATTTTAAAAGTAAAAAATCAAATTTCACCAAGGAAATAAAAAAAGAAAATTAAAATTCCATTTATTTTCATCTGTGAGAACTTGTTTATTTTTCACAAGTCCCAACATTCAAGTAAAATAAAAAAAAATATTTTAAGTAAAACAAACAACATCAATGCAATATAAAAGAAAACATCAACTAGATAAAATTTTCACTTACAATTTCATCTCCAGGTTTACAAGTATCACAAAGATCTCCAACTAATATGGTATCTTTTGACCTAGGTAATCTACCAGCATCTACTTTGCCAGGACTTTCTTGTATTGTTATCCTTTGGTAGTTTTTGTAAATGGTCTGAAATATACAGGAGGCATTTGAAATTTTACTTATTGATATAATACATCTCAAACCTAAGTCTTATATGTAAAAATATTTTATTTTTATTTCAAAATTAATTGAAAGGCAATTTACATTTCTTCGGCACTGATTTAATAGTTTTAAAAAGATACAGAAAAATCAAATTTTGCTTTTCACAGGTTTAATAATTTTAGCAATAGAACAAAAAGATGACACAATTTCATATAATTGGATTTAAATATGGATTGAGAGTATGCGTACATGCACAGGACTTTCCAAAGGTCTTCAAACAACTTCAAGCAGGTTTAAATTTAATTTTTCAAAAAAATGTTATAGTTTTTTTTTTAATTCTTTGGTATTTTTCAAATAGGATTTAACCAGAAATAAAAAAAGAAATCCATTTTTTGGTATGTTATAAATAAAAATTAATTTAAAGAATAAAAGTGATCAGATATACCCAACAATCTGTAAATTAGCTAATTTGGTAAAGAATTTATAAACTTCTTTTTCTAAAATTATGAATGTTTTGAAGAGTTTAAATATAGCTCTTACATAACTTTAATATTTTCAGTCCAAAACCCAAAAATATTTTTTTAACAATCTTATCTTAGATGATATTTACAAAGACCTTAGATCTCAAATGGTACTAAGCAGTACATCTTTTAAAGGACATGCACGTTTTTACTTTACATTCATTAGTTTTATAAAAATGTCATGCCACTTTTACAGGTTAATGAATAAATGAAATTTGTCAATAAATAAAATGTCTGAAACATCAATTTTTGTTTTACTTCATACTCTTTAAAAGAATGCAACCACATAAATTTTATCAGCATAATGTGTATCAGAGTTCCTACTCTTACTGAGGAAAAAAATTCAAGGACTTTAAAGGACCTTTTTAAGAAAATTCATTGACTATAAGATTACATATTTGACATAAAAATGCAAATAATAATTTTAAATCAAATTAATCATTTGCATTTTTATTTTTGAAAAAAATTGATATGGATCAAAAATTCTAATGATAAAACTGTGTACCAAATGTTATCCATCTAGTTATTTAAGTTACTTCCTAGACTCTATAAAATTAAATAACATACATCTTGAAAAAAAATTCATTGTAGAGAAAATCGGTTATAGGTATTTAAACAAAATTCTGTTCAAATATATCAGTTACTTTCAAAATACATCGATGGAGAAATACCCTCTGTAGCTTTTACTGTATTGTCAAATTAATATTACTTTAATATAATATACCTTATAATTACTTTGAATTTATAAAGAGAAAAGATTAATAACATTCCCATACAAACATCCTTTTTCCGGTGGTGGAATTCTCAAGACAAAACCAAGTCACAAACTGGTTTTCTCTTCCGTCCCAAAAAATATTGGATTGACATTTTGCTTATTTTTCAAGGATCCAACAAAAACTCAAGTACTTTTCAAGGGCCCTGAGTAAGGCAAATAAAATTCAAGGAATTTTTAAGGACCGTGAGAACCCTGTGTATACTGTTAATGCAACTGTTTTGTTTTTTCCCCCAGAAAACATTAAAAAAAAAAAAAAGCATCATCCTTTAACTAAGCTTGTGGGTTGCATTAATATATCATTATCTATCAAGCAAGCACTTTATCAATGCTTAATTCATCAGATAAAATTATTGAGATGGTTTAATTCTATTCAACAATCTCCAAGAGCACAATGTCTACATTTTCAAGTAAGTTGTATGGGATCAAATTATCAATAAGCCAATAAAAATAAAACAACTGCTCCTAAATTACAAAAACTCCATTAAAAAAAAAAATCAATGTTTCATGTTTAAAATACATCCAAGCAATCTTTCAGGTTCATTAAATTATTCCAATGAAAGAGCAATGCATTATAATGAAATGGTGCGTTTAAGTGCAATTTTTGTTTCATGGAAATGATTGTATGACAAACATTTCTTAAATTCAATTTTCTACTTTAAAAAAAATCCCATTTAGAAAACTGAAGGCTGTTAAGAGTATCAGCAATTAAAACAGACAAAGGGGTAACTTATCTTTTTGAATGAAACCTAAGATAAAAATAGTAAGACATTCATATTTTTTTTCATAAATAAATTATATAGATTGGTATTTACCTAGAGATTGAAATACTACAAAAATTCACTAACCTGTTCCATATTTATTTGGAATGGTCCATTGCTCTGACACTCTGGACAAGTCCCAGGTTTAACTTCATTATCATAACTCTGTACAAAAGGGCCCAGAACATAATTACATTTAACACAATCAAATTTCACCAAGGACAATTGTGGTAGTACACCAGTGGAGCAAGTTACAACACCTGAAGTTCGAACAAGTTGATTTAAATGCAGCTGTCTGCAAAAGAAAGAAGTAGAAGAAAAAAAAAAATGTTTCATAAAGAAGAGGGAAACATTACATTAGTATAAAAGTGAAAATTAGAAACTGAAAGGCATTTTATCTCACCTTAAGCTTCTGATGTTTTCCATAAGTGGGAGATCAGTAATGCGAACATGAATTTCACTTGTTATTCTTCCATACTGAGGGAACATACTAAGAACTACATCTTTTGCAGCTTCATCAAAAATTTTGAGAACTTCAGTGGGAGCTTCTGGTAAGAAATATGCTAAAACTTGTGCTTCTGATGCTATGGCATTGTAGTCCACATCAAAGCTTTGCCTGTTTTCTAACATAAAACATGACATTTTAAAGAGATTCAGCATGGCAGGAAACATATCAATATTTTATAAAGAGAAGTTACACGACAATACAACGATTTTAGAGCTTTGATTTAATTAATGATATTGTTTAGCAACGGATTCGGAAACCCTCCACACTTTTGCACATGCACTGGGTGGAGTTATTTTCATCAAAATAGGAGGAAAGTGAAGAATGGAAGGGTGATGTTTACATTTTACTGAGCACAATCTAACAAAGAACTCCGGAAATGCGCTCATATGACTCATTGCCAGACAACCCTTCCCGGTGTAAAATCGTCCAAAAGTGGTAGTCTCGGAATCCGTTGCTGAACAATAAATAGTTTGTTGGAGAAGGCATACAGCAAAAATTTATCTTCTGATTTGGGCAGATACAAATATTGAAAAACTATTAACTAACTAAAAGAAGATGACTAAAATTTTATCAATATAAAAATCACACTTTATCTGAAAAATCATGAAATTATTCAGTGCCCTACCAGATCAGTAAACAGGCATATTTTTTTTGAAGAAATAACTGTTTCATATAAATTGTCCACATATAATTCTATTTAACTATAAATGATCTGCTAAAGGATTACTGTTTGCAAATAAAAATAAACTATTTTAAAGCCCTAAATACTAACTTTTTTAAACAACAGTTTTAAATCTATTTCTGGCAACACATTTATGAAAAACATTTTAAAGCACCAGTAGATTGATAAGTACCTTTCTGAAATATATAGCATTGTTGCACTGTAAACTCATTTCTTTTCATAAACAGTATTATTAAATTTCTTCAATCACAAAAATCAGTGATCATCCCCCCAAAATTCCTGCTTTCGAATTTGTTCAAGACAAAATAGGGCGGTGTAATTAAATTTTATCAAGATATGTTGAAAATTCTCATTATGTAGAACTCTTGGTAATGCAAGACTCCAAAAATTATATCAATATTTTTAGAAATATCTCACTAAAAAACAAAAACAGAACTCAGAAGAGCTGCAAGTTACTTAAAAATAGTATAAACAAAAGATCTCTTAATAATTATTGAAATCTAAAGAGAAATTAGATATTTTTTTCACTAATTATAAGCATTTGAAATCAAAACAGTTGTTTAAATAACTTGTTGTTTCAAATGAGTACTAAATTTTATGATAAAAAAATTCATTCAGAGTAATTCATTTTCTCTGAATAGAAGTAAATTGCTTCTAAAACAATAGATCACATTTTATACAAAAGAATATATTCTGAAAAGTACCTTTGCACATTTGGCTAATTTTTTCCTTGTAAAGATTATGACCATTTTCATCAACAAAAGTTCGTAGAAAATTTTTGAAACGGTTATAGATTTCTGTTCTAGGGCCCAACATAGAAACCCACTCCTTCACAGAATGTCCACGTTTATCTTCTAAATTCTCTATACTTTCAATCATCTACAATAAAAAAAAGAAAAGAGAAATTGAATTTTAATCAAAAAATATACAGCAATTAAAAATTTAATTGCTTAGTGAAGAAATATCTCAAAGATAAACAAATACCAACATAAAAAAGCATGAAATAGAATAATTAAATTCAAGTAAAATTCCTCTTAAATACATTCAAAATACAATTTTAATAGTGTGTGCTCTTGTGTGAAGTACAACTGGGTGGGATATCAGATCACTATGGTCTAGTAGCCTACCCAGTTTGATTTTCATGTGATATTAATTTCAAGCACTAAAGCATCCTTTTTTGATCACAACATAAATATAAAAAAAGAACATGATAAGGATTCCTTAACTTGACATCAAAATGAATGAATGCTACATAGCAGATCAATATTTATATAGGCATTTGTGTAAATATATATAAACGTACATAGCAAGCAATTTGTGCACTGATGAAAATTTTTAAAATTATGTACAAGTTGAATTGCTTAATTTGTTAATATATTCTCAAATTCCATGAAATATCAATTGGTGAAACCTTGCTTAAAAACCTGTCATTTTACTATAAATTTTGGATGACTGCTAATTTTTAATACAAGAGACTAAGTTCTTTTAATGGATCAATTCTAGTTCTAAGTCATTATCAATATTTTTAAATCTTGAAAATATGACAATAAGATCTGGCAGTCAAAACGCAGATTAAGACGTAATAAATATGAAAAAGTTATAAGGAATAAATCATACTTCTTCATCACCAATTACACCTTCTGCTGCTCTTTCAGCTAAGCGCCGACGCCGAACTGGTCTTTCTTCTTCATCTTCATCGTCATCTGAGAAAAAAAGAGAATAACAATTCTTTCAGTATACTTAAAGCATTTATATAGATAAGTTATAAAAAGATGGTCATGAAGATACATTATATGTTTAGATAATAAATTAATTGAATAACGTAAAATAACCCAATTAAATAATGTTTTTAACATTAAGAACTTTTACAAATTAAATGGTAATCTTTAAAATATTTTTAGTAAAGCAACAAAATCACAGCAATAAAATGTTAATTATGTGCTTTAGACAATTTAGAATAGTCCAGGAGTAAGGCTGGCATTTTTATTTCAATGACAAAAAGTAACAGGTGAAAATGGGTTCATACAAAGGGAGACAAATTTATAAATAAGCAGATTTTTAATATGCACTTCTGAAAGGAAGATGTTCAATAAGTAAACTAAAGCAAAGAAGTGATTGCTGTATAATGAGAAAAGTTCTTACAATTCAATCTAAAAATTTTAATTATGTTCATAAAGAAACCATAAGCACTCATTAAATGCATTGTTATCAATTTATATATATATTTACTTCTTTGTAAAAAGTAAATTTAACATTAAAACTTTAATAAAATTAAGCAATATGACCACTTTTAACATAAATCTAATATACTACAGTAAGAGAGAAGTATCGTTTGCTTATATCAATTCAGTTTTAAAGGAATAATTGGTTGAAAGTGAGTAATTGTGAAGTAATGGAATTTACCTCCATTACTTTACAATTGTATAGGACAGCGGTTCCCAACCTGTGGGCCTCGGATAGTGTATTAGTGGGCCGCAGAACGCTAGACAAGGGTCGAAGTGTCTATTTTTTTATAGACTCTTCAGATATATAAACAAATATAGAGAGATGCAAGGGTCTCTCTCTCTACATACTATATATATTTGACCGCGATGACCTAGTGGTAAGGACACGGCTTCGGGGAAGGAGGGCTCGAGGCTGGAAACCCGATTCCACTGAAGATCCGCCGTGTATGTGGCCTGTTGCACGTCAAATCATGAGAGAAGTCCAAACGTTCTCTCGCTGGTGTGGTGTGAAAGTTTGAAGCGGGGGGCCAGCTCTGATGTTGTCCTCTTCATCTGACCGCGGTTCACAATTACGAGGTCCCTTCCAAAATAGCCCTTGTGTTGCTTCAGGACGGGGCGTTACTATAACTCAACTATATGTGTATTTGTTTGTATCTTTTTTACTTGTATATTTAGCTAGTGGAGGGGGGGTCGAAGGTTGGTGAAGCAGCACGTTGACTGTTTTGCTCGCCGACGATTTTTCCTGAGTTGCTTTGGATTAGGTCCGAAGTTTTGGTCTTTTCTCCTGGCGGTGTTTGTTTTTTTCTCTTCCTTTCTTATTATTATTGTTGGAGTAAACAGGTAAGCTTATCTGTTTTTTGTGATCCCTTTTTAAAGGCAAGGTGTACTCCGAGTTTTCTGTTGTGTCGACAGACTATGCATCCAATTTAGACCCCATACAACATCCAAGTATGGCTGATAAATCGAACAGTATCTACATGAAATGTGGAACGTCCGTTAATGAACTGGTTATGCGTTTAGGAAATCGCCAATATGAGGAGATTAACATCATCATTTCAAATGCCGATAAGACAAAGAAGATGCCCCAGACCAACCCTTTTCTGGTTCAAGACTTTATTAAGAAAACAATCAACCGTCATCAGTCAATTGACAATATGCGACATACCCGTCAGGGTAAAATACAGTTTACGACTAAAGATCCGATCTGTGCAGTACAACTGCTGTCTTTAACAAAGTTTATGGATACAGATGTCTCCACAGACGTAATTTGGGAGAATATAAGTGCTCACTTTTTGATCACAGACATACCCACTACAACCCCCTTAGAGGAACTTGCAAATGAAATTCAAGATAAGAATGATTGTTTAGTTGTAGAATTGAGGCGCTTTGTGAAACTAAATTCCAACAAAGTCATTTCCCCAGTCCTAATCACCATTCTTGGTACTACAGTCCCAGAATCTATAAAACTCTGGTTTATCAGACAGCGCACCCAACCATTTATAGACAGGCCTCGACAGTGCAATAAGTGCTTTGTGTTTACGCACGGAACACGCACATGTGATAAGACCAATAGTTGCTTCTGTTGTGGAGGTGATCACAC
The DNA here is from genome assembly GCA_013235015.1 of Araneus ventricosus. Taxonomy (NCBI): domain Eukaryota; kingdom Metazoa; phylum Arthropoda; class Arachnida; order Araneae; family Araneidae; genus Araneus; species Araneus ventricosus. The sequence goes on from BGPR01000114.1 coordinate 1,070,391, forward strand.
CGGCCCGTGCCAACAACCGCCAAAATGTGTCAACTGCAGCGGATCTCATAATGCGAAGTCTCGATCGTGTCCTGTTTATATACAAGAACAGAAAATCTTAGAACTAAAGTGTCAAAACCACATAACCATAGGTGAAGCTAGGCGTATCTTTCGGCAGAAAAATGCTAAATACGCGGAATCCGTCAAAACATTGCCAGTTGTACCCAACATTGAAGAATCTCTAAACGCAAAATTTGAGAATCTCCTAAAAGCAGTAAACGACAGGTTCGAACAACAAATGCAACTATTTGCCGATATGCTTCAAAAATCAATGAACTGCATAATGCAAAATTTTTTCAAACTCCTCGAACAATCCGTTGACCCGAATTTATCTCCAGCCCGTAAGAAGAAACTTTTGAGCAAATTTAATCAAATTTCTAGCACTTTATCTACTTGGGATGCTGGGGGCTCCAGCGAAGCTGAGCAGATGTCTTTGAGTTAATGCTCTGTGTTTTTTGGTTCTTTGGGTTTTTTTTCAGTCCTCAGGTTTGGCTGCTTTTGTTTTTTCCTCCTTTTACCTTTCTTGTTAAAGTCTTGGTGCATTTTTTCAATTGCATTGCTTTTTTTCATCTTTGCATTTTCAGGTGTGCTAACAGCAGTTTTTTAATTTTTCCATGTCTTTCGTGCAGTGGAATTGTCGAAGTCTGAGTAATAAAAAGATTTGGCTTCACCAACCTCCTTTTTCTACTGCAAACTTTTGGATCTTCCTTTCTTAAAGCAGACGATAATTTGTCTCACCCTAATAAAATTTTTTTCGAACTCATCGAAGCAACAGACCTGGTGGCGGTTTACTCATTGGTATTCCCAAAAATATATCTGGTAGAGTGATTTATTCCATCGACAATGACCCCAATCTGGAAGTTTTGGCTGTAGAAATCCAATCTAAAAATCTAAACTTCATTATCATAAACATTTATACACCGCATGGTTTCAACATTGCTTCCATTAAACATTTCCTCGACTCCCTTAGCATCCCGACTTTTATTTTTGGAGATTTCAACCTCCATCATCCTCTTTGGGGGGGAAGTTCGCAGTCCTCACTCAGCGAAAGTTTTGTTGATTGGCTAAACAATTCAGATTTTTCCCTGCTTAATACCTCTGCTCCAACTCATATTTCTAATCCTCATACTTCATCGATCATTGACCTCACTTTGTGTTCGGCTTCGATTTATAATGAAATTGATTGTTACGTGTTTGACTGTACTTTTGAAAGAGATCATATCCCCATTGTAATTTCCTGGTCAAAACTTCAGAACACAACCCATACTATTAAAACTATTAACTGGAAACCGATCATTAAAACATCAATAGATATTTTTAATACAACAAACCAACCTAGTATTGATTTGATAACAGACCAAATTTCTCGAACCATCAGTGCCCATACAGCAAACAAAATTCTAGTTGATAAAGATTATCCACCTTGGTGGAACGCCGCTTGTCATAATTTTAGTCGTCTGAAAAAACTTGCCTGGAATAAAGCCAGAAGAAGTATTGCGACTACAGAGTGGATTAAATATAAGAAATACAGAAGTAAGTTAAAATTTCATTTTAAAAAAGCCAAAGACAATTACTGGGACAGTATCAGTCAAATCTCTCGAAACCCTCGTATGTTTTTCAAAATACTGAACAAATTATCAAGTCATACAAATCCCAATGTTAAAAGTCATGAGATCATCTTTCATAATCAGGGATGCCACTTGCAAAAAAGAGGAAATCACGTGCGAATTAAGAAAAGCAAAAATGAGGAAATCATGCGTGAATTTAAAAAAGTTAAAGCGTGGGAATCGCACACGAGTAAAAGAATTTGTGAAGTAAAATTTCCATTTTTCATAACATTTATGCATGAATTTCATGAATTAATATAATATATAATAAAATGAAAATTTGGTTATAATTGAAATCAATGTTATGAAATTAAAAGCTTTTTAAAAAATAAGCTGACTGCATAAAAATGAGGCTTACTCACACATACAACATACAAATATATATATAATTTAAATTTGATTTTTAATTAATATTTTTACCCATTAAAGTTGTGCATGAATATTAGAAACAGAAATCCAATCCAAATCACATATTTTTACAACTAAAAAATGTCCAACACTAGGATAGAATTTAAAATGTTTAAGTTACTAAAAAGTTAAATTACTGCATTCTTCACACAAATTAAAAATTTTGAAAAATACTAACAATATTATTAATTTTATTACAATGCTGTATTTTTACACTCAAATGCAGAAAATCTATAAAAATAAAACCTTTTCATTTTTTATTTTTAATATTTGCATGCAGAAACTCTCTTTGATAGTTAGGATATATTTTTTTTAATTTTAACATTTCTTTTAGAATTAAGTTCAGAATGAAAGTTTTTGACAGCTTCACTTTTACTTTTATCCTCAACTTTTCTTCTTTTGGATTCATTTACATTTTCGCCACCATAAAAATTTGGTTCATGCAGTCTCTTTAAACCATGTGTTAGTTTTTTCTTATGATTTATCCTTTGCCTTTTAGTTGCATCTGCAGACATCTTTTTTGCAGCATTTTTTGTCAGAGCTTTCTCTTTACTGGCATTTAATTCTTTTATTCTCTCTTCTCTTAATGATTTATTTTGTTTAAGTTTATCAAAGTAAACATTCCGTGAATTTCTTACATTTCTCACCAGTTTCGGATCAACTTTTTCTTTGAGAAAGTCATGTTTGGAAAACATACAAACTGCCGATTTTTTTTTTGTGAGCGCAGCTCATACTTAATGCACTGCATAGCATTAAATGTTGAAACATTTAATCTATTGCTTCCAGATGTAATCACATTATTCATTATGCTGAAGCTACTTTCCACTTTGGGTTCATGGAAGCAGGTTAGCAAAGCAAATGCCATCCTTGAAAGTAGAGGATATTTTGAGGTATTCTCCACATCTCTCCACCATAAATCAACAGATTCTTCTACAATATCACTAAAATGATCATTTTGAAAATAATGTATTTCCAAATCGTATGCTTCTTTTTCTGAATCTTGAACAACATTTGAAGCATAGAGTGGCAGTTCTTTCATCAATTCTAATGCAACAGAAGTCTTTCTATTGCATGGATCCAGTGAAGATACTGCCTTTAAAAAAGGGTTGGCAAAAGGCATTTTTTCCACAAACCACTTAGCACACCCAATGTATGCCTTAAATACACATATCTTAAAATTTTTTATCCCACTCGAGATTTCGGAGCCAACTTTATAAGTTGCTTTGCAGTATCACCCACAAAGATTGAAGAAAAAGAAATATCAGCGGAAATCGAGGATTGATTAAAAAAAAAAGCGGATTTTTTCAAACCACGATTTCTGCGGATTTATAAAAAAAACAAAAAAAGCGGAAATCCGCCATTCGGTGGAAAAGTGGCATCCCTGCATAATAATAGGTATGTAACCAACCCCATAACGCAGAGCAACTTATTCGCCAACCATTTTTCAAGTTATTCTCATGAAGTACAGCCTATTCCTTTGGATTATAGCACTGAAAATGAATTTTTGAATAGAAATATAGAATTTTGGGAGCTCAAAAGAGCAATTAGTAAGACAAAGAACTCCACTCCAGGTGCAGATAACATTCCATCAATCTGGTTCAAAAATCTTGATGATGCCTCCCTTTTAAAAATTCTTGGTATGTTGCAACAACAACTTGATTCTTCTGTTCTTCCCAAAGTCTGGAAACACACTATCATTATTCCAATTCCTAAACCCAATAAAGATAAAACTAAATTAACTTCATACAGACCAATAGCCCTTACTTCTGTTTTCTGTAAAATCTTCGAGCGTATTTTAGCGCATCGTATAACCCATTTCCTCACTAGTCAGAAAAAGTTGAACCCAAACCAACATGGTTTCCTCCCTTTCAGAGATAAAAATACCGCAATTTATAAAATTTACTCAGCGATTTCCGAGGCCCGGAAAAACAAAAAATTTTTTGTTGCTGTCAGCCTGGATATCAAAAGTGCTTACGACTCTGTGCATGTTGATGCTCTCATTCTCAAATGCCTTCAGCTAGGTATTTCTGGAAAAGTTACTAAATGGATGCACCACTTCTTACAGGAACGATCTTTCCAGATTAAATGGCGAAACTCTTTTTCAAATACAGAAACTAGTTTTAAAGGCTTACCACAAGGATCTGTGCTTTCACCCATTCTTTATGTAATTTTTATGAATGATTTTTTCGAAACTCTGGATAATAATGTTGAATGTTCTATTTTTGCCGATGATATTTTTGTTTATTGCTCCCACCACTCTTTAACCTATATCCAAACAAAAATTCAGAATACTTTGGAACTTATTTATAAATGGTGCTGTTACTGGAAATTAACTATCTGCCCGGAAAAAAGCGCAATAATTGAATTATCAAACAAACAGGTCACCTCCTTTCCACGTATAACTTATGCTGGTATTCCACTTCCATGGAGTGAATCGATCAAATACCTTGGAATCCAGTTTTCAAAATACAATCAAAACGGACAGATTCTCAGAAGTTTACGAAATAAAGCGCTTAAAAAAATTAATGTTCTTAAGATGCTTGGTTATAAAAGAAATGGTCCTAGAACCAAACATTTAATCACAATTACTAATAACAGTATCCTTAGCCTTTTTTTCTATAGCTCTCCAATCATTAACAAATTTTCAGAAACACACCTCAAATCCTGTAATGTTATACAAACTACATCCCTCAGAATAGCCCTCGGAGTTCCAATTTGGACTCCTAATATTATCTTGCTTAAGCTAGCAGGGCAGGAAATTCTGTCAGGAAAAATCAAGCGGTTAGCAATACAATTTTTTTTTTAAACAACTCGCGACTCAACCCTTTTCTGCATTATTCCATACACCTGATAGAATTCACTCACAACTGGTCGAAAAAGATGCAGTCTCTCAGAATCACTTTTCGCAACCTCAATTGCATTCCAGACCATATAATATCTCTTCCCATTTTTCCACACTCCAACCCAAACGCATGTGAAATTTTTCTTAATGACTTTTATTTTCAAAACAAAGAACTTCCTTCTTCAATAATCTCCTCTGATTTCATTGATTGCATCCAAAGACTTTTCCCAAATCATTTTATCATCACCACCGACGGTTCTAAATCTCATTGTCACACCTCCATTGCGGGGTTTTCTTGCTTACAGCAATTTTGTTATTGTATTCACCCTCTAAACTCCGTTTTCACTGCTGAAGTCTTAGCGATATGCAAAGCATTGGATGAACTCGTTATTCCGGAAAAAGATATTTTAATCCTCTCAGACAGTTTTTCGACACTTTCGTCTCTGAAAAATATATCTTTCTACTCCCCAAAAGTCATACAGCGCCTGGCTGCAAAAATCCATATCCGGAAAAATCTTAATCAAAAAATTGCACTTATGTGGGTTCCTGGTCATTCTGAGGTTTCTTGGAATGAAAAGGCAGACTCTATCACAAAGCAAGTTTCAGACTCTTCACCTTACATAGATTGGATTGCCTCAGAAGACATTCTTTCCCACCTCAAAGAGCAATCATTCCAAATAACTGAAGAAAACTACCATAAAAGTAAATATCAATTATTAATTGGAAACTTCCCGGACATTTTAACCATTTCTAAATGGACTGGTAACCGAGTACAAGATAGATTAATTGCTCGCATTATTAGCAAAACTATTACAACCCCAGGTCTTCTTTCTAGATTCAACCTCCATCCCGATCCTTTGTGCAGAGTATGCAACGAAATAAATGACATCTCTCACATTCTACTAAGGTGCCAAAAATATGCATCTGTCAGAGTTACACTCTGGAGAAAATTAAATATAGCTTCTGAAAACATCACTTATGATGTACTTTTGTCTCATGTTCTCGTCAACAAGAATAAACTTCTCATCTTTATTCAAACTCTGAAGTACTTCGACATTGATTAGCTGCATCTATTTGGCAACAAGTGTTTCGGATCCATTGTTTATTCTCCATTTAAACATCCTGTGAATTACCGCTGGGATTGATTTGATACTGACAAGGACTGGTTTAACCTTTGCTATGGAACTACCTGCTCAAGTTTTTTTGGAACGTTTAGCACTGTATCTAATTGGAAGTAGAGGATAATAGCCTTTGTTGCTTCAAATCCCATAACACTAATTCAAGTTCAAAGTAACTAGTGGGCCTCAAAATATTTTTTACCCAAAAGGTGGTCCGCACAACCGGAAAGGTTGGGAACCGCTGGTATAGGAGAATCAATGCAAAACAATCTAAAAAAGTTATATTATTTGTTTTAATGAAAAATATCAATAATAAGATTTATAAAGATATTTTATGTATCTTTATAATATCTTATAAATAATTTACAACAAAGAGAGAGGGAACTATTATTTTTGTTACTTATGCAAACTGAAGAATAAGTATAATTTATTTGACATAAGACAAGGTAAGTTTTGGGGCAATTACGTAAAAGAGATAATCAAGAGTATCTTTAAAAACTTTTTGAATGAAATTCAGTTACTCTCAGATTTTTCTACTGTGTAATAACTCTTCTAACCATTGAAATAAATGACAAAAAAAATTCAGTTGTTTAGAGATTATAAATGAATAAAATGTGTATGGTTGATGAAAAAAAAAAAAAAAAAGAGCAAAGTAAAATTTTAATAGCAGATTTTAGTATCAAATGTCTAGAATTTTCAGAGAAAAGATAGTCAGACTTCGACAGTCTGACTAAATTTTGCAGAGTTGATTAATGCTAATTAATTGTGAGTAAAAAAAATGTAAAGAATTGACATTATCATTTTAGTTTCAAGAAGAACATAGGAAAAATAATTAATGAATAGTAAAAATATTGGAAAACAAAAACAACTTCAAATTAAAAAAATTTTTATTTGCTTTAATGACTAACTAATCTCAAGGACACAAGAAAAATATTTAAATAAAAAGAAATATTTTATACCATATAGCAAGCCCCGTCTCATACGTCCTAAACCTCTTCCTTCTTCCCGATCACGTCTTCGCATCTCATCCTCAGCAGCCTGTCGATCTCCTTCAGACAATGCGCTGTATTCTGAGTCATCAACAACATCTGGATCATAACGGTCGAGGCCTGGTATTGGTCGATAATCCCTGAAATGGACAAGATTATACTTAATTTTAATATAAGATTATTATTCTAAAATATTATAATATAAAAAAATACTTGAAACAATTCATCAATAGACACAATTTAATGCTTCAATATTTTATTAGAAAATATTTTTTTGCACTGTTAAAAAAAATGTAGAAACCATATACAAAACTTTCAACTAACAACCTACTTCAAAAGTTAACTGCTGTTTGTCTTTAAAAAATTTTGTTGCCTTATGTGAATACTTATTATTTAATTAGATACTAATTGTAATACTTATACATAAGAAAAGACTTAGAAAATAATTATTTACAGAATAAAAAATTAAATTGGCAAGATGAGACTATGAATGACGATTTATTTTTATGTACCTTAACAATTATTGCTATTTGCAATAATTGTTAAGGCAATGTAAAGGCACATCCAAATTTCTGTTAAATATTTAAAAAGATTTCATAAATTTTATTTTTGTAATTTTTATGAGAAATTTATAATAGAATAATTAGTAAGTTAATTTCATGAATGTTTCTTGACACTTATCTGCACTTATTTTA